>BMAW01019810.1:20125-30626 GCA_019974015.1 Nephila pilipes
TTATATTATTTATATTAAAAATTATATTATATATATTAAAAATTATAGTATATTACATTATATAAATTATATTATATATATTAAAAATTATAGTAACTATATTGCATTATATAAATTATATTACATTAAAAATTATATTATATATATTAAAAATTATAGTGTATTACATTATATAAATTATATTATATTAAAAATTATATTATACATATTAAAAATTATATTATACATATTAAAAATTATATTATATTAAAAATTATATTATACATATTAAAATTATAGTATATTACATTATATAAATTATATTATATTAAAAATTACATTATATATACACTGCGCGACACTGAAAATGCAACACCAAGAAAGTGTAGCCAGAAAATTATCCAAATTTCAATGTAGATACACGTAAACGAGTTAAGCGAATGATATGAAATGCGCAGCACTCCAGCGTTTGTTGAAGAAAAAAAAAGGTAAGGAGCACCTGTTTTTAGATATTTGTTCAACATTTGGGTAAGTGTTTACTCGAGTCTATATAAATGTTTATGTTATAAAATGATGTTTTCTTACGCGAAATATTTTTTTTAATTTAAAGAATGCATTTTTTTTATATTTTCGTATTAAATATTAATTCCTTCGACATTGAAATAGTTCATTAATTATGAATAAAAACAGTTTGAAGTTTATAAAAAATATCAAAATGCATATCTTACAAGTATTTCTTAAAAAATCGTAAGAACCAAAAATCTGCAGTCCAGAGAGAGAAGTGGAGTCAAATTAGCTCAGACCAGAATCAATGTTTCGATAAAAATGTATGAAATTACCATTAACTTATAAAAGGAGTACCATTTCCGATAGAGAAAACTGAAACTATATCTCGAGTACTAATTACAACATAGAAGAAACAAAATCTGGGAAAGAAAGCATTTGGGGGGGAGGTAACTGCAACGGCAACATTGGTAGCATAAATGGCTGTTATTTCACTCAAAACCAAAATGGTTATCTCTATTTCGTATTATTAATAGAATGCTTGAAATGTAATCAGCTCATAGATCATATTTTTTTATGAAATGATTATCAGCCTATCTTAATACTAATTTTTTTTGAAAATGATTTGAATGTTTATAAAGTCTCTGATTATGTATGTTTTCCACGGAAAACAAAAAGCGTGGAAAATCATAATAACTGCTTCAAGAAAGTAAAAAATCTCTATTAGTCAGTTAAAACGAGTTTCTAGTATTTTTCCATTCACTGAAAGTAAAGCAAATTATAAAATATAACAAAGAAAGTCTAAGAATATCAGTCATGAAATAAGAATTAAACATTTATGAAAGAGGTGAATTATATCTGAATAAATCAAGTATTTTTATAAAGGAATTTGAAGTTTAGTTCAATATTAGTGGAAAAAAAATCATTTCTTGGTTGGTGGTGGGGGGTATATTGAACAAGTTCCGCATACTTAAGCGAAACAGGAATGCAATTAATGGTTCTTTATTATTTCATAAGCCACTAATTTTAAATAATTTTTTTCAACGAATGGTATATAACACTAAATATTTAAATCTTTCAACTGATTTAAAATGGGTTAAATATTTTTGTGAAAAAAATGACACCAAGTTCTCAGAATTGTTTTTAAGAATTATTCAATACTCTATGCGATTCCTGCTGAGAATTGTAATGTTGAAATTATCTTTAAAATTAAAAATCAATATGAATAGTTGAATTTTACGGGTTTATAACAAGATTCAATTTTATTATTGTACAGTACATGTTTAAAAATATGAATTTTATAAAGATTTTATGAATTCTGAGTTAGCCAGAGTTATCTTGAATGAATTGAGTAAAGAACAGTGTGATTTAATTTAAAATGAACAAGATAACTGAAATGTTTTTGTTATGTTTTTTTAACAGATTTTGTTTTAGTTTCTATGAAAGTTATATGCTGGTATTGTATTTTTCAAGAAATTTATTTTATTGGTCAAATATTTAAAATTCTCAATTTAAAAATCTCAAATATTTCAAATTCAATGAAGCAACTGCAATTGCATTTAATGGAAGAGCAACCTCATCCGATTATTTAAAGCTACTTTTCTTTTCTAATATCAATTAGAGTAATTTGCGTAGTTCATCCTTGTCCTTCTGTTCTAAATTTTCTTCAGCCCTTTTAAACAGTTTACAAACTATTTCTCTAATACTGGTTCGCATCCATTTTAATCTATAAAATTGTTCACACCTTTCGTCAATACATAAATGTGCTCAAATTTGTATTTATTAAATCAATGAAATCTAATTCTTTTAGATTTATATGAAATATTTTTATGATTTTACCTTAATTGTTAGGTCGCATCTGCACTTAACTTTAATTTTTAATACATATATTTGTTGCAGAACTTAGTTGGATATTTTAAAAGTGGATTGTATGATTTTTAAACAACTTTTTTCCGATCACAGAAAAGTGTACTCCCAAACGTCACTCGAACGAGAATATCCAAAAAGTGTTCACCCTGCCCTGTATAAAACCTTTGACTCCATGATTTCCATTTGAGGAGTGGCTCGTTAAGATCCCCCTCTAAAAAGTTTGGACAAAAGAAAAAAACACATGGAATCTTCTAATATGGTATTGGAACAGCTGAAATAGGGTGGGAAATTGCACAGTCAACAAGGAATGACTGAGGTGAATAGTATCCATTGCTTCATAATATATTACGCACATGTTGAAATTGTTTGCATTTTTCATTTAAATAAGCATCGCATTAAAATTATTACTAGCATTTAACACCTACATTTAAATTTAAAAATTTAACTATGGTTTTTAAAATTGATAACATGCGACCACCTTAGGAGTCACAACCCATCAGTTGAGAACCAATGAATTAGAGGAAATAGAAAATATTTAACTGTTTCACGGGGGGATATCTTCTTGTTTTAAATGAGTTACAGGAGTATTTTAAAAGTTTCGATTCATTATATACTTGAATGGACAGTAGCGCACACCTTAGCTGCGAGGGGTGGACGCAAAGGTCCTCTGATGAGGAGATGATCTAAAGTTTGCCTTAAATTTATAAGTAAATGTACCTTTAGGTAGTGTTAAAGAAGGAATTAGTATTTTGGGTGGATGATTACGTGTAAAAGTACCATGTTCGTGTTCGAAAATTTATGTCAGAGCAGTGATTCTACAGTCTTATAGCAAAGATTAAAGTTCGCAAAAAAAACCATATTTGTAGCATTCTTTTTTTGGTTAAGTGAGAGTATTCTTGGGCCTACTTAAGAAATTCCATCAGGTGGTGCCTATCTCCGTTTATGCAGCCTATGGGCCTGGGACACTTGAATATTTGCTAGTATCCTGGTCGAATGGTTAGCCCGACGCTGCATCCTCAGTTAAACTCTCAAAAGAACTTGGGTAGTTAACTGAAATCCAACAGGCATGTATATATTCTGCAAGGATGAAGAACTGAGTTGACCAATGACCATTCACCTAAGACGAAACTGCAGGGAATCGAACGTAGGTCGGGAGTACTCGCAGTCAGACACGTTCACTAAAACACCATTTCTGCTCTTTTTTATTAATAGATTAATAAAAAATTATTTTAAACATCAAAAATGACAGATTAATAAATTATTTTTAATGAATGTGCCTGCTAGAATTTAACTCTTTCCAATTAAACTGAAAAATTTTTGTTTCTTAAATCATTTTAAATGTTTAATATAGTAAAATTAATCTTAAGCATATATATTTCAGCTGACATTTTACTCGGGGATCATTCTAGTAAAAAGAGCTCGAAAGAAATTTCCATCTTAACCTCGATAATTGTAAATTCCCTTTTGCAGTTGAGCACTGATCACAGTAATCATGACGACGAGCTCGTGGTTGACGATGTTTTAGTTGAGATGCACGTTCAAGGCTTATGACCTCTTCGAATGTAAGATTTATATCTAACTCTAATAATTAGCAGTCTATATAAAGACACACCAGTCAGTTATTCAACTATTTATTTATCACACAATCAACTATTTATTTATCAATTACTGTAATACAATGTCTAGGAGTTTGCACTCTCTCTGGGGGGAGGGTGCCTTGGATTAACCCACATATTACACAATTATTGAAATAATACTTACTCTCTTAACCTAAATCTTTCCAGTCGAGATTACTTTGACTTACTAAATCCTCAGCGACAGTTACCACCAGTTACAAATCTTGACATCATCTATCTCTTTTCAGGAATACATTCAGCGCTAATCATACTCGCCCTCTACCCTCTAAATTTCCCTTTGCTTATATACCCTCATACCTAAATCACTTCCCCTTATTTCTTCCTACCTCTAATTAACATGCCGTTTCATTTGGTTTGGAAAGAAATTTTTATTTCCAGCAATCAATCTCAATTAAAGTTTAGTCAAGAGAAAATCGTGTATAGCATTTCATGTTGAGAGAAAAAGTAAAATTCTGAATTTATAACATTATCTTTGCACTTGCGAGAAACTGACATGAGTATTTTCACCTCCTTACTTAACTCCTCTTAAATTAAAATGATATTTTGTTTTCTGTTTACTTTCAAAAATATCATTTCCTGTTGAGAGAAAAAGTAAAATCCTGAATTTATAAAATTAACTTAGCAAGGTATTTGCGCCTCCTACCTTTGGTAAACAATAATCGTACCTCTTTTCTTAATTTGCACACAATATCACTGAAGAATTTTGAATTACAGGTTTCTTTAGAGAGCAGGAGTCTCCATTAGTTTTCCATCATAACAAATATTTAGTGCAAATAGGATTGGAAACTATAGCTATAGTTTAATATCACATCTGTGAATTTTGCGACAATGAATAGAGACGACCTTCCACCTACCAAGGCCTTAAAAAATCATTTGAGTAATGTGAAATAAGAAAACGTAAGTATTGGAGAAAGAAGATAGTGTAATTTAAAAAAAACAGAGATTTTTAAGCATTTAAAGTAAGGGTAACTTGTATAAGCTTCATTTCATATTTCAAAAAGTATGTATTAGCCAATTACAAATACTTTAGCCGTGATGTCATTCAGAGTTTTTGCTATATTCTTATGAAAATTGGGCTCACATTTTCTTATAAAAGTTTTGAAAGAAAAAGATTTTTTTTTCATCTAATTGTACGTTCAAAATTTTTTTGAATTGAATAGATAAAAAGCTGTTTCAATTTTTATCGGTTTTTGAAATGTCTTGCATTAAAATTTTTGTCAAAACTCAATAATTTGATAAAAGATAAGATAATGGTTTAATATATAGACCAAATTGTTTAGTTTAAACTCCTAATTACTCAATATAATGATCTATTATATCTGTGCTTTTTGGCATTAAAAATACCATATTTTGGACAATTTCTGAAACATTTTTAAAATTGCATAAAATTATTTTCTACGCAATTTTTTTCTGGTATTTTGTGACCAAATTAATAAAAATATTTTACTAAGAATGCAATAGCATCTGAATTTTAAAAAAAAAATTCTTTGTTAGTAATCATAGTATACATTAAATCTTTATTCGACTGTTCCTAAAGAATAAAATCTAAAACGGTAAGACTTCATTAGAATATTATTTCGACATTAATATGTGATTACATGGATGCACATTTGTTTGCAGTTATGAATTTTTAAGATTTAAGAGAACACTAAACAAACACATAATTTTCAACGCACGTGCAAAACACACTTTAAATATTGCGTTTTAATTACAGCAGAAGAAATATTTGAAACAAAAAGATCAATCTTAAAGATCAATCAAAAGATCAATAGATTCAATCAGAAGTATTTTTTTAAAAAAAATATGTATATTAAAATTGGCTACTCTATAAGTTGTTTAAGCCATGTTATATAATATAAATATGTGAGCCTTTTACTTTCAGAAAAAAATATGATACTGATATTTCTAGTTTAAACTCTAATATATAACATTAGAAAAAGACGGTATTAATGATATTGAAAGCATCATGTAAAAAAATAAACAGGAATACAATATTTGTTTTTCATTGTTGGTCAGAGTGTATTGTTGGCCATAACTTTATCTAACAATGTACAAAAAACAATAAAATCGCAAGAAAGGTAATAATGGAAATTACTAATCATTATTCATTTATTGCTCTAAAGCGTTGATTTTTTGTGAGATTTTCAAAGTTCTTATTTTATGCGTTTTTGAAAGTTCTGGTTTGGTGAGTTTTTCAAAGTTATTTTGTCCTTTAGAAATTTTTTATTTTCTGAGAATTTTTATTCTTTTTAGGATGGTGGACGTCATTATTTTGGTTGTAGAAGTTTGTTTGTTTTGGCTGTACTGGGTTGTATTAGGGAGTGATGAGCCCTCTCTTTTTGAGATAATTGCTTATTCCATTGCTGTAGAGCTATTGAAGATACGTAGCTTTCGAGACTCCTCCTCAGGAGATACTTTGATTGGACGCGGGGGTATAGAAATTCAGGATAATTCAACACTCGACGAAGTGTGTGTTGTTAGCCCTTTTGCCGTAACTAAGGATTGTCAGGTTCCAGATTTTAAAGTTCTTTCAATTCCAGAGATGAAAAATAATATTGTAAATCTCCAAAATCAGCCGAAGAAAAATACTATCCCTATCGTCCACTCGGAGGCTGTTTATTGTTTCTGTCAGGCTTTAAACTTGAAAGTTAGACTTGCTCCTGTGGAGAACAGAGAGGTTTTAAGTCCTGAAAAACGTCTAACTAAGAATAAAATAACACCTATAGTCCACTCAAAAATAGTATATAGTATGTGCCTAGCCTTAGATTTGAAAGCAGAACTTGCTCCTTAAAAATCTAGTTGTTAACAATCCAAAGCCTTTCAGACTAATTATTACAATATATTTCCCTTACTATTCATTCAATAACAATTTGTAAAATCTGAAACACATTAATAATAAAAGCATGATTGGTTTCGTCCTAATTTATGTATTTTTAGAATGATTTCGATAAAGGATATAAAGGATTAGATTAATGAAAAACATTTCTACGAGCACAATAAGTAAGAGTAATAATCAGAAAGGAGAAGCTATCAATCATTCCTTCTATATGGGAAGTGAACTCCAAATGATTACCCAAAATGTACATACTGCTTGGAATGCATTTAAAGTAACAAGTGATAACACACCGATACATACAGCAATTGCGAACAATAGATAAAAAAAAAAAAGAACCAAGATTTACAAAAGATAGTGTTTACTATTTTTCCCCAAATGCATGATGTTTAATATAAATTTTTAGAGCTCTATTTTGAATAATATTTAACAGAAGATATTGACAACAATGACGAAGAATGATAAAGAATATATTTACTGCTACAAAATACATACCTTTACAAAGTAGATGATTATCTAAATGAGTGCTACAAAAAGAAACCTATTTTAATATCGAAAACCTAAAGAAAATGGTATCCAAACCTGATTCAGAGATTGTAAAGAAATTCAAAGAAAGTAAAGGCCTTATAAGTTACACTGGTTTCTCCTACCATGGAAAATTAAAACAAGAAAACTGTAAAACAACGTTAAATTCGACTCATTTTACTACCGAGAAAATGTCTTAAGATCAATATACACACACAGATAAAACTTTATTATTCCAACTCCATTGAAAAACTGACATTGCATCCAGAACAGAAAATACCAGTCAGACCTCAAGAAATATCCTTGCATTCGTTGAAAAACTGAAAAATGGAAAAAAGAATACAGATATTGAATATATGCTTTTGCAATATATTCCTTTTACATCTTGTGATCTTTCATCTTAGAACAATTGTGACTGCTAAAATAGTTTTTTCTTAACACAATCAAAACATTTTAGATGCACTCTTGAATAGAATAAAAAATAATGACAAGCAATACTCCCGAAAATCTTAGGAAATATCATTCTACCATAAAAATACGATGCAGAGATTTATAGTGCAGTGGTAAAATGGTCAGATCAAACATTTATAAAAATCAGTCTTTACATTTTAAAAATTAAAAATATCTCACTAAATCACACTATAAAGAGTATGTACCCTGTGTTTAATGGATAAATAAATTTTATCGAAGATTAGTTTACCAGAATTTAACATTGTGTATAACGCGTAAATGAAACTATTAGAGCATGATAACTCTCTTTTTTTGTGTGTTCTGAGAAAAAAGACACATTTAAAGAATTATCTTTAGCAATCATTATTTTTTACTCAGTTAAAACTAAATTGACGTAAAAATAAACAAAAAGGAATTGTTCCACCAATTAAGAGCAATTAAACCAAGAAATTACAACCCAAAAACCAAGATCATAATAAGAAGATTTTGATTAGAATTTCGAATCATGAATATCAGTCAATACTCGAAAAAAAGAACGTGTATCAAGATTAATATTAATAAAAAGTTCATTGTATACTTCAAATTTCAATATTCGTTCAGGAACACTCAGAGCTAAAGGATGATACTGAATTCAGAAGAAAGAAAAGACCAAAAGAGTTCGATAAAAAAAATTCAAATCAGGTGCTTCATTGGGGAAAAACTCAAGCTGAAAAATGATGAAAAATTTAAGTAAGGAAAAGGAGTCACGAAACGTTAATAATTGTGTTTACATAAAATTTTAATTTTGCGATGGCCTACTGAACCTTTGGACTAGTAATAGTTGCAAAATAAAAAGAAAATAAATTCACGCAAGAAAAAGTTCCAAACTAGAGAGCATTCACAAATATTCCAGGTGAAAATCCAAGAAACAGGCACATCTAGAAAGATTCAATCAGAATTTCAAAATATACTCTTTATTCAAAATTACAATTTTGTTCGAATTGTTGCATAGTTAAACAAATAGAAAAATAGTAGTACGCTTGGTGAAGTGTGTTTGTTCATTTAAACTTTCCTGAGATCATTTTATTGATTTGAAACAATTGATGATTCAGGATTAAGCAAAAAGAAAGGAAGAAAATATGTGCTTATAAAAAGATGTTCACTTAAAATTCAAAATAAGGTATCTCATTCTCAAGAACACGTGATGGAATTGAGTATGAAGTATAAAGTAGCGAAAAATGCAGCTTTAAGAAGAATCCGTTTAGACATGTAAAAATATGTAATAAAATAGCTTCAAGGTTCAAGATTTTATCAGTTTCGTTTAAGGAAAAGAATTAACATATTTGCGAGAAAACTTCATTTATATAGAACTTCAAATGAACATTGGGTGAGAAAAAATCGTAATATTGTGGCAAAATGAAAGATAATAGAAAGCTTTTATGAGCACAAGGAGACGTTCATTAAAATTAAATGTAATAAATTACGTTAAATGAAGCTACAAAAGAAAAGAACATAGAAAAGAAATATTGCTCAAAAAAAATATTTGCTTAAAAAAATACATATGATTCACACAGATAAACAATTGGAACTAAATAATTGTAGGGAAGAATAAACGGCGAAAGGCATATAAGAAAGAACTTATTTAGAATTCCAATGCATTTGAATTTCATATGCATCGGGTTTTATATCATTTAATGAAACAGAAGAATGAAAGAAAATTAAATTTATATAAAGTTAAATAAACGCGCAATTCTCATTTAAATTATCATATTGTGCTTCCCATTAATGGAAGATTGTAACTCATGACGACGCTGAGGGATAAGAAATACCCATGACTAGAGCACGTCATTAGAACTTCAGAAATTTTCATTTCATTAAAAATAATTTAGAAATAAAGATATTATACAACAGAAGGATATAAAAAAGAAAACATTTGTCAAGATGAGTTTATTTACAATTTCAAAATACGTTTATCCCACTGATGAATACTTGGAGTTCACAATTCTATAGAATTCTGAATGAAAATGGGACACACAAAGTACACTTATACATGGATACAATTAATTTAATATTTAAAAAAAACATTTACGTTCTTTATTTAGTAATGTATGAACTAATGTAGTTGAAAGGAAAAGGAGAGAGAAAGGCAAAGAAAGAAATGTCCGTTTCAAGAATAGTTCACTTCCATTCTCAGAATATTCTATTTTCATTCAGAAACATTTCAATACAAGATAAAATAGAATACAAAACGTAAGTACAAAGAAGCGAAAAATACAGAACAAATAAGAACACAAATTTACCACTAAAAATATTTCTTTTTCACAAGCATCTCATGTAACAAGAGATTAACATTAGGATCTAAGTCGTGTATTAAATAGAGGGAGATGCAATTAAAAAAGAAACAAATCTGCTACACACAATGGAAAAAAATTATTTAAAATTCAGAAGTTTACTTCTTGTTTACGAAACCTTTGATCAAGGAAAGGAAAATAGAATGCAGAACAAATACAAATACAAATTTATTTATTTCAAAATATGCTATGTATATGTAATATTTAAACAATAAGTGACATTGCTGAGTAGAATAGAAAAAGAAGATATAAAATTTTCAAGAAAACTTTCAGTGTTAAACTAAAATTTCATTTATATTTTGTATTTTATTCATGATTAAAGTTGTGGCTTAATAAAAAATATTTAACCTTTTTATACCAAACAAAATCGCTAA
>BMAW01019816.1:0-57272 GCA_019974015.1 Nephila pilipes
CCCCCCCCCCCACCTGTTTGCCAAAATGCATTGGGGAAGAAAAAGAAAAAAATTTAAAAATATTTTTTAAATAATATTAAATATTATAAGTTTTTATGGCAATTTTATAAGTATATTTTCAAAATTCCGTTAAATTTACAAAGATAGAATGATCACAACACTAATATCCATGTCTGTCACGTAACCGGTTTAATAACGTTAAACTCGTTTCTGGGTGGAAGTCTAGCATGTTAGAAGAGTGGAGGGGATCAATTATTGGTGTGGGTATATAGAATTGAAACGTACTTCGAAATCAAGAGACAAAAATCTTAGGGAAGAGATATTAGCATGCTGATGGAGAGATGAACTCAATGTGCAAATATTTTCTATCTACTTTTCAGAGCATTTAAGAATGGAAAACATTTCGCTCTAAAATTTCGTAAAATCAATTTCGCATCCCGTGGACGCTGCACCCAAGCAGTGGCGGCGATTGAGAACTAGCAGAGGTAAAGCCAAAAAATTTAGGAAACAAAAAAATAGCGGAGTAAAGAGTATAAGGGGATAAATACACACACATAATTTAAAATTTTAGAAACACAATGCTAAGTTTTCGACGCTTTCCGAATGAACTTGGACAGAGAAATTAAAAGACATGCTATCCCAACTCTTCAGTGGTTTAGTTTTGATACTAATGTTTAATTGTTTTTTTTTTCTTAATATTGATCAATACAATATGCAACATAACTTTCATCAAAGTATATTGCACAGTTATGTATTAAAATTATACATGTATTACATGCATTTATATATATATGTGTGACATTTCACTTGAAAATAATTTAATTTTCTAGTTTTTTCCCATTTACCTATTCTTAACTATTACTGTCATTCTTATTTCCTGATAACATCTCAATTTATCTTTTAATTTATGCAATCAAGCGCTCCTGAAATCTGCAAAATCTGCTTTTCCCACGGTCGCAGACTTGAAGGGGTAATCCCGACTGGGCTTTTCGTCTCTAGCAGAAAAGCTTCGAAATCCCTTCATCAAATACCACATGATTACCATATGATATGAAGAAAATCCCTGCATATAAATTCGAAGCAAGGTAAAATTCGCTCTCTTTCGCTTCGGCGATTAAGGCCTGCACCCCGCTGCTCATCTCCTCAAAAGATGCATACTGTAAATTCTCATAAAAACTTATGGCGTTGATCATCATGTAAAATTGCCTCTCTCTCTCTCTTTCAAAGTAATAAATAGACTAGAAGTGGAAATGGTGTTTGCATTCCAACCATGAACTCTTAAAGTCCTTTTTATTCATCCATCAAAAAATGTTTTGCACACATATATGTGTGTATCAGTGTGTGCGTGTGATGTCTCAGATTAATATTCCAACCAACGCCTAGTGTTGTAACTGTAGCTGTCGCCTTTTTCGAGAAACCGCGAGACGGGGTATTCTTCCCGAACCTGAGGCGTATAAAAACTGACGCAATATTTCCTATTATTTGCAATATTATCCTCTTCCACTCTACCCGAGCTTAAAGGCCGCTCCGCAGTCTATGTGCTCGAAATACTATCCAACGCTATCCTCTTCCACTCTCGCTTTCGCTCGCGACTTGAAACACCGTTGTTCTGCGTTTTTTTTTTTTTTTAATAAAATCTCGCCAGCATATGATATATGTCATCTGAACCAAGATGCTCTCAAATTGTTAATAAAATACTTCTTTATGGAATAAAGTCCTTCTCCATCGAATGCGCCAACACGACAATCAAAACAGAATCAAAATGAAGTAGATGATATAGTTTTCTACAGATATATATTAAAATCATCAAGGATCAGTTATAAGTTCATTAAAATGATATGGCTTGTTCAAAATACAAACAAGAAAAAAAAATGATAATTAGTCAAAATCAAACCGTTAAGTTTTCTCAAGAGGCTTTGTTTCACATCTCATTATACTACAAAAAATAAGCAAATAAAAATAAAATAAATATATAAATAAATTCTTATAGATTACTTGTGCCAAGTAACATTTAATAAAGTGTTCAAAGGAAACAACCAATAATAATATAGAATAGAGTGAGTGAGTGAGTGAGTGAGTGAGTGAGTGAGTGAGTGAGTGAGTGAGTGAGAGTGAGGTTTTATGGCGCAAGAGCCAAAGTAGGCTATGCTGCGCCAAACATTTGTTAAAATCGATTAGCAATTAATGGCATTAAAAACAAGAGACCAACACAAAAAGGCACATAAAAGATAAAAGGTTAAAAATCAAATATGGTGTAAAAGGCCAATATGTCTTAAAAAAGCAAATAATAATATAGAATAGAATCGGTAATAATATAGAAAAGATGTTACAAAGTAAAAGAAGTTTCCCGAAGTCATATGTTCAGTCTATTTAAACCACAAAAAGTAGTTTTGTTTTTCTCCGTATCTAGACTTCCACACATTCATCCATATTGGCAACCCTTCCTCACGGCACATGCTACACCGTCTGCGCGAGTCTCCACCATTTGCGTGGCGCAACAATTAGCTGCCACACGAGTCTCAACAACCAAGCCTCGATGTAGCATAGCATTGAATTTAGTGTACATTTCTGCTAAATATATTTTTTTAATAATTAAAGAAACGAAAGCAAAGATAATTAGGAGATAAAACCACAGGGTAAAAAAATGTTTTGTTTATAATTCCTCGTTTTAGGCAGCTAAAATGAAATAAAAATTTAATTCCACTCCCTAAACCCGGGGGGGGGGGCGGTGTACCCTACGAAATGTTAACCTATTCGACACTGCGATATAGGTTGAATTGTTTAACGAAGTACATAGGCCATCGGCCTTTAATTTTCATTTCTGGGTGACTTAAATATTTTTAACTTAGGCTTGTACCTTGCCCATTACGATCTTAATTTAAACAAAGAGTTCGAAATGACTATTTATATAGTTTGTTCAGCCAAGGAGCGCCATCTGGTTGACCATGTAAATTACATTTTTTTTTATCAACGAGGAGTACACAATACCATGATTTGAAAAGTGCTGCAGCGATTGGGGGGAGGCAACCACATCACCATCCACATATTGGGGGGGAATAAATTTCTATCTCATTTTAGCTGCCTTAAACTAGAAATTGTGAGCAAAACCTTTTTGTAAACCCTGTTGTCTTATCACCTCCGCTTTCGTAACTTTAAGGCCTGGGGGTAAAAAGGGCTGAAGCACGTTAAATCTGTCGAGGACACGTTTTCTTGGTGAAGTGGTGTGGAAGTTCAGGTGTCGTTCTCGTCACTTACAAGATCCGTCTCCAATAGCTTTCGTGTTACTTTCAAGTACGATGTTAATAAACAATCAACCAATCAAACCTATCAACTTTTACTTTTCTGCCCAAATTTACTCATAAAGCGTCTAAAATTCACCATTTTGTTGCTTAATTTTTAAATTGCTTGTGTATACGTCTATCCCTTTTATATTTCCCATAACCTTCCGTTATTGGTTGTTGTCTGTACATTTTTTGCCTCCTTCCTTTCTAATTCCCAATCTGTCACTCGCTGTGAATATGATATCTACATATAAGGAAAAATAGTCGAAAGGAAAATGACTAGTTGTTTTCGTTATGCACCTTGAGTCACGCTCAATACTATATCAATCTATTAATCCAATTCCACCAGAGCATGATGAATAAAGACAACCTAAATCAAATCCAGTGACGTTATTTTAGGTTATCTTCAGTAAACAGGAAATAAAGGGACGAAGACCTCATCCTTTGCGTATTCCCACAGTAACAGTATAATATCAAAGGTTAAAGTGAAACTTCATGGAGTGCCCGTGTTTGAGTGGCATCTTGGCTATTTATCTCTTCAACTACCGTATTTACTTGAATCTAAGATGTTCCGAAAAAGCATTACTTTTTTTTTCTTTATATTCAGAAGCAAGAAAATCGAAAGAATACTATTGATACAACATCATTTTTGAATTTGTTTGAATTTCACAATATGAACTACTCAAACACATTTTTTCTTAAAAAAATGTTCAACTATTCCTCAGTCCACGAATTTTTATTCTCCCTTAACGTTTGTCGGATGCGGTTTCATGTGATGAATTGTTCGACGGAAGCGTCATTCATTCGATTGTAGAACTCACTGCATTGAATTCAGAAAAGATTGCGGAATTAAGAATTATCGACCATTTTCAAGGTCAAGTAGATGACATCTATTTCCTGCGGACTTGTTGTTTTTGTTAAAAGATTGTTACCAGTGAGATCACGACGTAAAAGAGTGACACGGAAATGATAATAATCAGAAATGTATGATATATTGTACCGATGCACATAGAAAATGGGGACTCATAAAACCGGCCTTAGTCACTTAACTTATTGGCTGGGATAAAACAAAATCATCTCAGCAAAGAGAAAAAAAACCCGGACGCGTTAGTTAAAAGTAAATAACAGTATGTTCCAAGAAATGATAAGTAAATTTAATGAATGCAGATAACTGTTTTTATAATTTTTAACAGTTCCTAAAAAAAGGATATATAATTCCTATACAACGAATTGAAGCAATGCTTCAAATTTCTTTCGGTTGGTTTCAATAGCACAACATTAAGACTACAAAATCCGAAAATGGGAGTAAAACTCGTTATTTTAGAACAACTTTGTAGAGAGAAAAATGATTCTCGCATTGGCTGCCTCACTGAGGCACGAAAGGCAATTGAGGGCTCGTCTGATTTAATTTGTATCAGATTCCTGTATAACACAGATTCGGTAGAATTTTAAACGTATACGAACACTATTAACTTAGAGACATACATTAACACGTTAAAGTTTGAGCCTATTAGATGATTCGCTCGATTTTTACTAAATAAATTATTGCGAGCCAGATTTTGTTTGTTTTGTTTCAAGGATTCCATCACAAGTATAGGTAATTTCTGCCTCAAGATAGCCTCCCCTATTCAAGGATTCTTTTCCTTATACGCATTTATATCACTGATATAACGGCCTTATTTTTAACGTGATCTAATTAAAATTCTTTGCTCATTATATAAATTGTGCATAATGTTCTAAGCGATAGAACTTTTAAAGTCAAAATAAATTCTTTTCAATCAAATGTGTGCTTTACTGATGCAGCCACACCGCAAGGTAGTATTTTCAGCCCTAACTTATACAATCAATATCTACACGCATGAATATCCCAACCACGCCATACTCAACATTTGCTGATGATTCGGAGGCCCCTGTATAGAGGGCAATAATTTAAAACAAACCATAAAAACTATATTCCCATACGTTGATATCCTCGAGGAATGGGTGACACACTACAGAACAGCTACAAAAGAGGATAAGTCACAAGCAATCATTTTCAGATAATATGGACCTATTAAACTCCCTTCTGGCCTAGCACATTTTGAGGATGGCTTCAACTAGGTTTCAGCGGTAAAATATATGTGTCTTAATAATGGCAACAGATTCACTAACAAACATCATATTATCTCACAGACAAATTCTGGAGAATAATTCATCTATGCATTTCGCTAACAGATAGAAAATCTCTGTTAAGTTGCATATATTCTGTTTCAAAAGTAAGTTCCTCTGTCGAGTTATTACTTATGCAACCTCACCCTATATGAAAAAAGTTCAACCTAAGCAGTATAAAATTTTAAGACTATAAACTAGTTGGGACGTTTAAAATGATGTCATACATAAATATCTTAGTATCGGAAAAATAACAAGAATTCATCACTAAATCCATCATTATCAGGGAAAGTTGTTATGTATATTGCTAACCACACAAATACAATCATCAAAGATCAAACCTTATTTTCTCTTATCTACATTCTAAATTTAATTATTCATTAAAAAATGGTTTTTACCCTTGAAACCACCTTGATTTTACAGAATACCAATTTCGATCCTTTTTTAAAGAGTCTCGAACCTTTCTATGCACTCAGTCGTGCGACTAGCACTTAGTTCTCAAGTAATTTCTGCTTTAAGCAGCTCTTGTTCTCGTTTTTTTAATTTTTTTTTAACATCTTGCTAAGCTATTTGGGGGGAGGGGGGCAAATTTTTCTTACTTTTTTATCACAGCTATTCTACTTTCCGCGATTCTGAGAATAAACGTTTTTTCATTGCAGTTTGTCAGCCTCAAATTTTCGTTCACGATTGTATATCACACATATAAACATAAAATAAAGTGAGCGACAGAGATTGTGGCGAACGAGCCAAATTTAGTTAAGCTGCCAAATAGTTGTTTAAAATATGCCAGAAAAAACTACATTAGAATGACAGATAAAATACAATGTAAAGTGCAAGGGAAAAATCTGAAATGTTATATAAAAACCCATTTTTAAATTTAAAAAAAAGCAAACAAGTTGCGGTTTGGGTTTTCTCCCACCAATTAAATTCAAGGTTCTGATTCTTTAACTTCATCGTTTTGTTTTTATAACTTCATTATTTCTTTTGCATCATTTTTTTTCCTTCGTTAATTTTATACATTTTTTGCTTTGTAATTTGTCTATTCTCTTTTACTTCATCTTATGTTTTTTTTTTATTTATTTACTTCCTGAGTGATACTTGTGGTGCACAGGAATTATTTTAAGAACTTAAACTTATCAACTTAAAGTGTTACTACTTTTTACGACTTTATTGAATACTATTTTAAAAATTGATTTAGTGCTCTTTACTTTCGGCAAAAAAAATTAAATATATTTAAAATTGGAAAACAATATATATTTTACAATAAAATATTTTGATGGTAAATAATTCCTAAAAAAAATTTGTTCGATTTCGAAACCAATACTTTTTAATAACATTAAAAATGATTCCTATTCTAGTTATTTAGACACAGATATAATGTAATTTCATAATTCCCGGACATAATAAATATATTAAACAATTATTTTTGTAATTTTATTTCTAATTATCATTTAAGGCCAGTTTTAAAAATATCGTTGTTGCTGTCTAAACAAAACAGTAGTTTTCACAAAATGGGAAGTTAAATTGACGTGTTTAAATTCTAAATTAATGATAGTTAAATTCAAAAGGAATTCACAAACAAAATTGACAATATAAAAACTTTTTAACACTTCAAAAACATATTCCAAATGATAATAAATTTATTCGTGTTGCGAGAAATAAAACATTTTCAGAAGAATGGTTTATTACCAAACGATTTTTTCCACATCTCGAGAGATTATTTACTGTCCAAATAGCTTTGTTTCAGCTTTAAACATAAAAAGTTTAATAAAATTTTTCATTTGACTCATAAATTTTGCATGTAATTTTAATAAAACAATTGATATTGGAACATTAAAATTGATTCAATGTTCTATTTCTTTATAGTATCGTTTAAGAAAATGCTTCTTTTTTTCCTTCAATGAACTGATAGTTTCGTCTCTATACATTTCTTAATTTAAAAACAAGATACTGAATATTTATATAATAACAATTACCCAAAAAGGAGATTTGCAGAATTCATCCAAAAGCGGCACTTCCACCATGTTGAATGGACTTGGAAAAGGGCGACTATGGAACTAGAGGGCCTTCTTTCCGCTACAGTAATGTCACCTTATGGACATGACAACCGTGCTAAGGCTGTATCACAGAGGAAAGACTCACAAAGCCTGAAAAAGAAAGATTCAATTTATGGTACTTCCGCAATATGGTAATCGTCAGATCAATTAGCCAATTCATAAATGTCATTTATTTCAATGTTACGTTTCGGGAGAAACAAGGACGAGCGTTGCGTGGCTCCAAAGGGTTTGAATTTGTGCAAAGATTCATCATGTTTTATTATTTTTTTCTGTTGACTAAGAATGTTTTAAGAGACTCGAAATGGCAACCATCCAAAGTTCTCTAGAGAGAAAAGGAAAAAAAAAAACTTGTTTTCCATGGAGTGCAACCACTGCATTCTCTTTGACAGAACTAAACAATAAATTCATTTTACAGAATATTGCCGTGAAGAAAGTAATATTTAATGAGATCTGTTAGTTAGATGGGGAAATAAATTATGAACTCTAGATATACACGTGATAGCCTGATTTCCACAAAATTGGAATATTATCAAGTAATGTTTTGAACTCGTGGGTTCAAGGCCACGTTTATATATATATATATATATATATACCAATCATCCATCAAAATAGAAACCGAATTTCCTCCCCCAAAAAAAAATGATAAAATGAAAGAATAGCACAATCTACATTTTTCTTATTTTATTTTTCATAATTAATTTCCTACTACATAAAAATTTATTAATTAATGTTAAGTATTAACAAATATTTATTTCATTGTCACTTATTTATCAACTGGTTTACTCTAAATTAATTCCTTTTAACAAACATAAGCAAATGAATTTTTTTTCCCCCTCAGATGCGTCGAATTCTCAAAAACATAAATAGCAAGCATTATTTACAGTATTCTTTGACGTGATTAACAAGATGGAAGAGTTATATTTAAATCATAATATGTTGGAGAGATTTTGAAAAAAAAAAAAGTCGCGCGAGAAATTTATATCAGGTTCTCTCGTGTATTTAACTTCAATTTAAATACACGCATTGGTTTTAATTTTGCTTCAATTGTATTGCGAACTTCTGGTAAACGAACCATGGCTTAAGGCTCCCGTCTAGCCGCCATTTTGATTTCGTGGACGTAATGTTAATCCTATGGAATTTTTTTTGACTTTAATTCTCACATCTTTATTATTTGTTCTATTTGAATACACACAATGAAGTGCATCTGAAAGAGAAAAATAATCTATGTTTCTGTGGAATTACTTTTCTCTTAAAAAAATATTTTTTATTCTTATTTTAATCACATTCGTTTTTTTGAGTTTTCTGGTCTTTAAGAATTTCCAAGAAACACTTTTAAAAATCGGAGGAAAAAAGTAATTCCACAGAAACATAGATTATTTTTTTCTCTTTCAGATGCACTTTATTGCATTCAAATAGAACAAATAATAAAGATGTGAGAATTAAAGTCAAAATTCCATAGGATTAACATTACGTCCGCGAAATCAAAATGGCGGCTAGACGGGAGCCTTAAGTAAATTAAATAGAAATATTAATGAGTAGTGTAGGGATTAACGAGATGCAATTATAAACGATGGTAAGCTTAATAGTAAGAGTTATTGGACAGAGAGAATTATCGGAATCTGGAGACTAGTAAATATGCGTTTGGTATAGTGATTATCTGAAGTTGAATGAAAGATTTTATGTCTTCATTGGCGTCATCAATACACAAGTTTTCAACGATTTCTTCGAAAAGTGATTCGAAAAAAACCAATAGAATTTTTACTTTGCTTGACTCTCTCCACTCATTGGTGACTAATTAATTATTGGTTAAGGATAAGGTGACCAGACGTCCCGATTTTTATCAATTTATCCCGCGTCTAGCGAGGTTTTAAGAATGTCCCAATTTTTAAAAAGAATGCTCGACAAGGTAAGGGACGGCGGGAGAACGGGAAGGGAATATACGGTTTTCGGCTTCCATGTAGTTCAGCTATTTCACCAGGATATAAGCTTTATATTGTTTTTGTAAATTTTATAATGTTAAACTTTAATGATAAAAATAATTGTTGAGAAGTGAGTATCAGGAACTGCTTATGAAAGTTCGCCTTGAGCAGTAGCTAGAATACGACCACCATTGTTTGGACTTAATGAACAGTGGCAGTTTTCGGCATTGGCAGCGACGAAAATATTTTGTAGCTGTAAAATGAAGAGAGAACACTTTGTACACTTCCACAGATTTTATTCGTGTGGCGACATGTTCCGCTAGCGATCTAACATCATTTGGAACATTGTTGTAAAGCAATTACATCTTATACAAAAATTGGAAACGGAAGGAAATTTTAGAGAGGAGCAGTGTGTAAGGAGTTTGTTGGCTGTCCACGAAGTAACGTCTTCGCATATTGAGTTCTGTAACTGTCTCCCATACGATACACATCGTACTGAGTGCTAGAGCTAGTTAAACAAATGATGTCAACAATAAGCTATTCAGATGATTTAGGTAAGAAATTTATTTAGGTATCAAAGGTAGGTATTTTTTAGATACCAACTTTTTAATCAAGCACCCCCCCCCCCCCGGGAAGGGGGGGCCGGTTTTCGAATGTTAACAACATCAAATCTTTTATTTCAACTGTAGCTGATGATGTGAGCTTTAACAAAAACAGCTTGGGAAGCAATAAAGAAGACGAAAAGCCAGACAAAAAGTGTGAAATAAAAAAATATATACAGATGCCTTAAAATACACCCGCCAATTAAAAAAAAAAAATAACAATTGATGACAGCGAAAGATTTAAGATAATTGGTGACTTTAAAACTCACGGGGGGGGGGGGGAAAATTTTGAAATCCAAAATTATTAAAAAAAAAAAAAAAAGAAGAAGAAGAAGAAAAACCGTATAACAGATTATTTTCAATAAATTTCTGTGAGAATTAAGCTATTTTTCTTTTCATTCATTTTTGCAATTATTAAATTTTTTTTAACTAAGTATTTTTATTTTTCATTAGCTTCATATTCAAATAAATACCAGCGACTATTGTTATTAATGGGTTTTCTTTAATTTACATTGTAACTTAGTCTGGTGCAAAACTTTAAAAGCTTCTTTCTCACATTTTAAAGCGCTCGTTTGCGCAGAAATTTTCCTTTCACGATTGTTTTTGGATGACAATACAATAATTTAATAATAATAAATAAAAATTAATTGATTGGAACTAACTATTTAAAGAATTCAATTTTACGCCAAGTTTCTCGCCAAGTCACCAAATGGTCGCCAAATCCGTCGTTTTATAATTTATCGTTTGCTTTAACTTTAATTACATGTAGCTTAACCGATTAACATAAAGCTTAATTGAGCTAAACATTTTACACGTATTTATTTTAGATTACAAATTTAATATACGTCAAATAATAAAATAAATTTTTAAACTAATTATTGAATAAATTCAATTTGACTCAACGTTCCCTTTTGCTCTTCAAATTTAAGATATAAAAAATATGTTTAAGCAAAGTGTTAAGTTTGAAAAAAAACTCGTTTTTTACCAGTATTATTTATATATTATTCATTTAAAGTTAATACAACTTAAATATCTAATTAAATTACATTTTTTAAATTTGTACGTCTAAAAAGATACACATATATATAAGGAACAAAATGTCTGATCCGGTGGGTGTCTTTATTGGGAGGTACTAATGTTAAGATGCTAGCTAAACCATTAAGCATCTTAAGGTGATAACTTGAAATCCACTTTGCACTCAGTTGGTCAAAAATTGATATTTTGATGCAAAGCGCACTATTGGTTACATCTGACATAAACATACACAATACACATCAATAAGGAAATAATTCATTTAAATATCGCATCTCAGTGTACTTTCGAATAAAGAACTTTAATTGGTATGCACACTTTACAGCACGCGAAGCATATCGACAAATCGCATCAGATAGTAATAACGTCACTTTTCTAAACAAATTGAAATGGAATTAGAATGTGACAAAAAGAATTCATTACACAATCCAAAAAATAACTTCAGAGCATTTGTAAACATAAAAAAAAATCTAGTTGTTGTGAAGTCTTTAAATAAAAAAAAAAAAAAATGCCGTGAAGTTTCAATCCATTGGCTAAACAAGGAAATCGTTTCTTGAATGTAACGAGTTTTGTAGCGAATATCAATTAAACAGTTCACAAATTTCAAAAACAAATTATTTAGTCATTAACATTCTTGTCCTTTTTTAATCGCATGAATCACTTCAATTTATCTTTCACCATTCCAACTCAATTTACGCGACTGCATCTGCAACTGAATTTTAAGGTTTGTAAGCAATGATAAATGATAATAAAGATTAGACTTATTTACATTAAAAAAAAGGAATAATATATAGTGAACAAAAATTCATAATTGATCAACGCAAAAGGTTGTACAAGGTCATATTATGCTACCGGTTACTAAAAGCTTCAAATATTACACTGCTTTAAAAAATATTATTTAAAGGAAAACAGTTTAGAATAAATCCTCCATGGAGTTATTGAATTGACTTTAAGGCTCCCGTCTACCCGCCATTTTGATTTCGTCAGTTTAATGTTAATCCTATGGAATTTCGACTTGAATTCTCACAACTTTATTGTTTTATGTATTTGAATGCAATAAAGTGCATCTGAAAGAGCAAAAAATAATGAATGCTTCTGTGGAATTACTTTTTCCCTCCGATTTTTAAAAATATTTGAAAATATTCTTTAAAGACCGAAAAACTCAAAAACGAATAATTAAAATCAGAATAAATATACTTTTAAATATCTTAGGGAAAAAAGTAATTCCACAGAAGCATTCATTATTTTTTGCTCTTTCAAATGCACTTTATTGCATTCAAATAAATCAAATAGCAAAGGTGTGAGAATTAAAGTCAAAATTCCATAGGATTAACATTACGTCCACGAAATCAAAATGGCGGGTAGATGGGAGCCTTAATTGTTCAATTATTTAGATCGTCTGTTATTTGAAAATAAACTCGAGTAAAAACATCATTAAAAAGGCAGACGATTTTATTCTACGGGGTTCACATTGGTAATTAGAAAGCTAAAATTGGAATTATTCTAGCAATTAGAAAACGTAAAGCTCTGGAACGAGCTCCGAGTTGTGAAATTGTTGCAAAGAGTAGGCAATTATAATCTTGCCGAGGAATATTTGTGATGTACAATAAAATTTATGTATGCAGTTCATTAAGTTCATTTTTTATTGTCACTGAATTTTCTTCTTTAAATGTGTTTTTTTCATTGCGTCACTAAAAAAAACTTTCCTCTAAAGGCAGATTCAAAAAATGCCGATTCACAAATCGAAACGGTTCATGAAAACTGAAGAACTGCAGAGAATCATCATAAATTATAGTCAGATGCTATTGATCAGTTTTTTGCATATGACACAGAATCGATTTTCTAGAGTTCAGAACCAGTAATTACCTCATGGTATTTCGTATGCAAATAACTTTTATTCGTATTTCAGCACTTTAGGCAACTCAGCTCTAATGAACCTAGAGCATTAATTTTATGAAGCGCACACAGAAGAAAAAAAATGTACCCAATTTCCTGTTCCTTTAAGATTCTATGCATTGAAAGACAATAGAGATATAATAATGAGAAAGCCCTTGAGAACTTCCTCGTAATATACAAGTTTATTTTACAAAAATCTTCACGAAAATAAATCGTTTTACAAATCAAACGACACAGTTTCTTCATTTTTCTAATGAACAATTTAAAATATTATTCAAATGAATAACATTTTTCAGTTCATTCAGACTTCTTAATTTGAGCGAGTTTTAAAATCTTGCGATTTACAGTGGAAAATGAATAATTTATCATCTTAATTTCTGACTAATACGTGACGAAAAGTGAAAAACATTTCGTAGAATTAAGGAGAAAAATGTGACAAGACGTTAATCATGAATAAAGTGTAGAAGAATGAATTAAATAATTATTTTATTCAGACGAATTAAAGTCCAGAAGATCAGATGTTACCTTACATGTCTGTTTATCCTTGAGATAACGTTTCTTAGAAACTCGAATCGGAAATAATTATTCAACATAATTAATTTGTATTTAATACGTCGATTAGTTGATTCTTATTTATAATTATTTTTATTTCGCGTTGCTCCTCGCTATTATTTTGAAAGTATCAAATAGTTTTTTAAAGTAAGAACGGGAGGAAAACCGTTTCATTTTTTTTACAGATAAAACTTGTTTTCAGTTTTATTTGTAATTTAAATTAAAAAATGAAATTAAAATAATGGGATGGGTTTAATTTATAACTATGGAAATCGTACACATTAATTTACTTAGGAAAGCACTTTAAATAACTGTAAGTCTCATTACAAGTTTTTGTAATTTACATTTTAGCTAACAGCAGCAGTTTTACAATGAATTGAGTTTGTGATCAATTAAAGCCTCGAAAATCATTCAAAATTAATAGGTTTTTAAAATTTAAAAAAAGAAATGCTTCAATATAAACAATTTAACACTGAAAACCTTTCAATATTTCCACATTCATCCTAAATTATATTGAACCTTGTTCTTAAAATCACTCAGAGGAGAGAAAAAAATGTTGACACACAATTTCTTTTTTACATAAATTCTATTTCAAACACATTTCATGTTTTATACTTAATTAATAAATTTAATACCAGTAGCCCTTTTAAACATAATGGGGGAAAAAACTTACACAACAGCTTTTACAAAAATATAAATTCCCTCTTTCTGAAGCGTTCCCATTTTATCACAAAAATATTCATCATAAAATTCCTAAAATTCGCCATCTCCCACTTTAGTACAGTGAAAAAATTCTTAAATTTTGAATAACCTATTTCCAAAATAGAAATGCGAATTATTTTTGGAAATTGTTAATGACAAAATGTCGAAAATACGCCCCCTCTGATAAATGGGGGGGGGGGCTGTAATTCCTTTTTGAGAAGGCAAGATATTGATATATAAACCAAATTTGCTTTGAAGAGAATATATAAAGTGACACATTCAAAAAATCAAATCAACACAAAAACGAATGAAGATCAATATAAAAAAGACATAAATAGTTTGAAATGAGTAATAACGCAAGAAATATGGTCAAAAAAAAGTACGAAAGGAGTATATTTTCAGAGTAAAGGAAAATTTTCGAATAAAACTTTGATTTGAAAAAGAACGAATGCCCAATGGAGAGGAGCATCGTTGATATTTAAAAATAGTTTTAAATCTTACCTTTAACACTTAATAAATATTCCGTTAATCAAATTCCAATATTAAATTTAAAATCTTTTATTAAAAATTTGTTTCACTATTAACATCGAAGCACAATAGGACAACTGAAAACCAAAAAGTTCACATGAGAACAACTCGCGGAAGTGACTGTGATTGCCAAGTATTGATTACTGTTCTGAGCAGAGAATTTCTGCGATAACTGTTGGTCCTCTCTTACGTCTGATAAAATGCCACTCGTTCTTCGGTAATGACGCATGCGGTCCCGCCCATTGGAAATCTAAATGAACGACCAATCAAACACGAGACTATGGAACTATGTTCTGATGTGAAAAACATATTTGGTATCACCAATTTCATAAGTGCATATATTTCAGTAAGACGAATTCTTTATGTGACAAATTACCAAAGATAAACTCTAAGGTATTTTTAGAAAGTTACATTTTAAGTGAAAAAAAACTTTCTGACTAGTACAGTCGAACGCAGCTAACAAGCGGTTCAGTACCACGCTAGACTTATTTACACGAAGTCTTTCTATGGCTCCCTCTAAAAGTAACCGACATTGCATCACTGAAAAACATTATGGTATTAAAATTCTTATTTTTCTTTTGAGAAATGCAGATTAATCTTTTGTTCAGATGATGTCAAGATTCCCTGTAAGAGCAGACATTGATACATTTTTCTTTCCGTACGGTGTGTGAGTGTGTCAGAAATAATTCTCCCCCTCAGAATCTCTTCATTTTATACCACGTGAGTTCCATGTGTTTGGTAGAAATCCCCAAAATACAATGAATTACTAGGTAAAATTCTCTCTTCTAAGCTCTTCTCTGTCTCTGTATGTATATCTCTTTTCTGTTGTGATAGAACGGCGGAGTTGCGTCTTCAACCTTATGGATAATTCTGTGTTGCCTCTCTCTCTCAGTGAAATGAATACTCATCCATTTGAAAGCCGCCTTATTTACTTTATTAATATATATAACACATCGATCAATAACTCCCCAGTCTAAAATTGAAAACAACATTTTTTTTGCGAAATTTTTTTTTATTCATCAACATAACACCTTTTGTTAATCACCTTTTAGGGTGATACAATCGTTCCAACGCTTTTCCAAATCTTTCCCCCCCCCCCAATTTTTTTTTTTTTTTTTTTTCAAAGAAATCTTTTTGTTGCGAGTAAATGTGATAAACAGCTCTGAATCATCGACTCGTTGCTGTTAAACAATCGCAGGCACCCACTTGAAAAAAACCTTTTCACTTCACTTCAAAAAACCTTTTTCCTGGTCCGATCGACTTAAATGGTCGACACGTTTCAAGCAAAGCCGTACTCTAGAAAGACCTGTTACTGGTTTACTACGAGCGCCATCAATCTCTGGGTTAGTTCTTGGGTTATTGATCGATGTGTATATATATATATATATATAATATTAATAAATCTTACCTTTTATATATAAAGAGTATGTGTATGTATAAAATCACAATTTTCGAAAATGAAATCTTCCAGTTCGAATTGATTTTTGTGGGATTATTTTGAAGAGCTCGTGATCCGTAAGATTAGTTGTAAGTTCAACCATTTTGTATTGGTCAAATTTTAAAAGTCATAGTGACTTTTTCTAGTATGAATGATTCCTGTAATAGTTAAAAAAATATCGACAGAATATAATAGAAAACAAAAGTCTGATACGATCGCGGAAAAATTGAATGTTATCGAACGAATTCAAAAAGGGACAAGACAGGTAGAAATTACCGGAGAACTGCACTGAATCTGCATT
Organism: Nephila pilipes; assembly: GCA_019974015.1. Classification (NCBI taxonomy): domain Eukaryota; kingdom Metazoa; phylum Arthropoda; class Arachnida; order Araneae; family Nephilidae; genus Nephila; species Nephila pilipes. Next base: position 16,457 of record BMAW01019816.1, read on the forward strand.
AGGTGGATGGTTAAAATATGAGGATAACTCCGTCGGTTTGTTGATAAAGTAACAATGATGAAAGAATAGCCAGAAAAAGGGCTAAGACAGCGGAAAATACCTACTCTTGACAAACGTCTGTTTGATTTTTTTTTTTTTTTTTTTTTTTTTGCTCCTTTTGAATTAATACTGCAACAAGCGATCCTGGCAGCTTAGGTGGACATGGATCCCAATTACCGCGTGTATTTAAATTTCAGACATTGAACGGAAGTCTAGCTTATTATACAGTCATTTCCAAAGAATGTTATCTTACCTATTCATACTAAATCTCAAGGCTTAATTTAAGACACGTTAGGCCTAACTAGAGTGAATGATGAAAACAAATCAAACACCGTAATACAGAATTATCAGAATAAGATGTATTTTGTAACAATTGTGATACTTCGTACGCGTTTAAAGTTAGGACGTAATGAAAGAACGGCAGAAAACGTTCGCGGATATTAAAATACATTTAAGAAACATTTGAATCTTGTGTCATCAAATTCATAAATTAAAAATAAAGAACTCGAATTTTTCAGACTCGATACACAAATTTAAATATTTTGTATCCTTGATGTGCTTTATTGAAGCAATGTGATACCAAGTGATCGAAAAGGAACGACCAAAGGTTCTCCAAATGTGGTTGATTGATTGATTGATTGTTCGTTACGTCGCACTTACCTCGGAGCTCGTAATTTTGATAGTCGGTCAAATGACGAAGATAACACACTAAGCCCTCGGGAGGATTTGCGACTTCGACAGATTTAACGTGCATCACATCCTCTACACGGCGGGACTTCAGTGATATCAGGGCTTGAGCCCTCGATTCGACGGAAACGCCATCTGCAAGCTCGCGATTATGACCATTAGGCTACCGCGGCGATGTTGAGGGACATCGTAAAACCATGTATAAAGCAGATTCACGTGATATTTGAACCGCGTGTAATGGAGGGTCCACAAATGTATAGTTCAAAATACCAGAAAAACAGTTTAGATGTGCCATATTTGGGTGGTACAACAAAACTTTAAATCATGACTAAATGGAACATCAAGGAAAAGGTTATGGTCAAGCAGTACATGGAAGAGAAATTCTCAGAACCATTGCATAAGACTATTATCTTATGCAATGGTTCTGAGGATTTCCCATCTTTTCTCCGGGGTCATGTCAGTTTTTCCCAATAGCGCAGAAGATTCAGATTTTCTTTTCATATATACAAGCCCACATAGAACAGCAAATGCGCAGGAGGTATTGAAAAAGGAAAATATTAATCGAATTGACTTGGCTTGTATATGTCCATGGATTAAATCTTATATAAACCCCCGGAATGTAATTGGTAGCTGTGTTGTTCAAAAAAAAAAGAAGCTTCCTCTCAGAACCATGAAGGAATCAACTTGAAAGACAATCAGAAAGAATCAGATCATTTAAGCCCTCTACGACGGAGGTCATGCATTTCATTTGCCAATCTCCATCACTCTACCAGGAATTTCATTTCAGTATTGAAGGACTTATATATGTCCTTATATTTCAGCAAGAATGAGGATTTTTTCTTGTCTATTTAAATTTTTATCAAGGCACGCTTTATCTTGTTTTTCAATGTCGCAAAATGTGTGTACTATTTATTCTTCATAAAGAATTATCAGTAACTCTACTAAAGATTTTCCATGTACTATATTATAATCAGCTTTGATTATAAATTATTCAGAAAAATGTCTCAGTTCCCTAGAAATTGTTAGACAGTCTTATTTCCATTTGAATCAATTAGCCAATTTAGAAGAAAAATTCTCAAATTTAAGAAGCGATATTACAACTGAAAATGTGTTATATCAAGACATTTTCTACGTAAAACTAAATTGAGGTTTTATTTTCTCGGCATTAACTTTAATCCAACACACTCCATAACCCTCAAATGGAATAAATGTTTTAAAAGTAAGTTGTATCAAATTATCCAAGTCACTTGACTAGTTCAGCACTACTCAACGTTTTTCAAGGAAATGAATAAGTTAAATATGCACAGGTGAGCGAATTAAGACTTCAATATTTGCCGACTTATTCCTCCTACACACGTATATTTTCTTCCAGAGAGTGGCCTTGAAAAACAGTAAAACTTTAAAGGGAAAAATTACTGAAAAATAAAGAACAAATGTCGATGCCTGTGATTTAATAGCTTCCACCTCTTAAATGTGATACATTCCTCATAAAATTTCATTTTTAGGAATAATTTAACTATCATAACCGATCTTAGATAAAATAAAGCTTGAAGAATTTTCCTTTCACAGTGTAACATGCAAATTTTGAAAATTTCAGAAAATTCTTTAAAATAACATTATGTTTTGGACAACTCATCCATTGTTTCAGTCTAAAAATATTTAATTAAACACACATTACTTATTTTCAGAGGAAAAACAACTACTTTTTATCCAAGTCTTTTCCTTGTAAAACCGAAATGAAATTATCCATACAGTCAATTTCGGAGGTATATGTTTAGAAAGCTGATTTTCAAGCTAATAATTCTAAAATCAAAATTTTACATTAAAATATGAAAAATTTTACGCTCACGTTTTAAATAACTTTCAAATTAAATCACTATGGGGGAAAAAATGCCTAATTTTTCCTTTAAATGTCTTTTTTTTTTAATTACAGTTAATTTTTATATAGCGTTTTTGTATACTTCACGAAAAATAAAAATTTGCATAATTGAAAATAAGTACTAATATAACATATAATTAAAACGAATTAAGTAAAAAAAAATGAAAATTTATAAAGTAATTATAACAATTTTAGCTACAAGCAAAAACAATGAACTTCTTATGCGCACCCCGCGCCGCCGCGCGCCGCCGGAAAGCTTAAATCGATGAAGATATTAGTTTAAGGATATGAAACATATGACACAAACAGCACCGAGAGAGTATAACAAGTTCTTTCCAAAATCTTAATCTTAGGAACATTCGTTCACTTAATTTGCAGTAAACATTTACAGTACAAAGAGTTAAAATTTTTATCAACAATGACTTAAGAACTGTCTTATCAAACTCGTGTTCGCTAAAATTTACAACTCAAGAATTTCGCATATCCTGCAAGATAGAGAAAGTTAAATAAACAGAAACACCAGAAGTGAATAATATTGCCTCGGTAAATCTTACAGAGGAAGAAAAATAAAAAATTTTATACATATCATGAGTAATCAAACAGAAAAAAAAATTAGTAATAAAAATGATTACGCCAAAGAAGTATCAACAATGAAATGGTTTACTGTTTTCTACTTTTTTTCTTTAAATGCAGCTTTAAAATGATAGATAACTGTTTGTTAGCATATCCAATTCAGTTTCGTACACGCACTAAATGTGAAGGGAAAAAAAAAACTACTGGCTAAGTAGCTCGTAATTTCGACCAATGAAGAGTTGATACCTGATCTGCTCATTTGTGTGAGGTTCACCATGACATAAATTATCCATTCTGATACAGCAACCAATTTCCGTTATTTTCAAAGATCGGTTTCGTCAGACTCCTGCCACGAAACAAAGATTTGTAGTTCAATTCACAGGTTCAACACCTGTATCCTTTTAAATTAATTTCATAATAATGTGAGAAATTAATTTTGTTCAAAAATTCCATGTTTATTAGTTCACAACATCCAAAAGTGTGCGATATCACTATTGCGAATGTTTAGACTGCCAATGAAGGCAATAGAAAACCTGCAATTTTTGTGTCGATGAGCTGTATGGTAATAGATCATACAGGGTGTTTCGAAACACCCTGCATAATTCATTAATTACGTTCAGTAATCAGGAAAAGGCCATGCTTCCTGAAATACACATTAGAAATGACGATGTGTAAGAGAACTCACATTGTGACGATGTGTAAGAAACTTTATGCTTTCCATTACAGTGCCGTCTAGCGGTTCAATGCTTGCTCTCCACTTGTGCATTGTAAGGTACAAATTACATAGATGTTTTCTATCCCCCCCCTCCTTAAATTTTTGTCCATGAGTTTCGAAATACTGTGTAGAGGTAACCAGTCTAATTTGATTATTATAGAGATAACAAAGATATTTTTTGAATATCTTGAAAGAAAAGATTTAACCGGACAACTGTAATAAAAATTTTAAGACTTAACTAAACAAAATATGCATATACGCAAGATCTCGATCTTATTGTTTGACCAAATTAATCGTGGTCACGGTAACTCAGAGGTGATAATCCAGAGTTCATGGCTGGTGTTGTTTCCGTCAAGTTGGGGACTCGAGTGCCAATTCCAATAAATACCTGCCTAGTAGCGAAGCTGATGAACATTAATTCTATCCAGGTTTCCGAGTCCTCACATTGGTATGGTGTGAAAGTTTGGAGAGAGAGGTGCTAACTCAGGTCTCGTCCTCGTCACTTGACCGAGGTTCAAAATTACGAAGTCCGTCGCCAATAGTCCACATGTTGCTTCCAAATGCGACGTTAATCAGCGGTCAGACAATTGTTTTCTAGGTTTAAATTCATATTTTCTTCTTGTTACTTTTATTATAAATTAATTTCATATGTCCACCCACATAGAAAAAAATAATAAATAAAAAAAAAGATGAAAAATGAATGGTGTGTATACAGTTAATCAGCAAAGCCAACATACGACTATTAAAATAACGAGACCTTAGAAATTATAAATATTTCTAATTTATGGCAACCTTACATTTTATAAGTTAAGCAATATTTCAGAGAAATAAGAGATATAAACTAAATTACTTCTCCATTATACGAAATGTACAGTTTATGTCACATATGAAAACTGTACAATTTATGTCACAAAAATATACGAGTACATATAGGAGGTGCCTTTGTAAAATGCCACATGATTGATTGCACCCTTTTTCTTTAAGCAGGATTGGAAGAACATTGCACATCATGACTGAAAAATAAATCTTGAGTACGCGTTAAGCAATTTCCGTTGTTACTGTTCCATCAAAAATCGACGCTCGAAGAAAAGAAATTTGACGTTCGAATTTTGATAATTAAGGAAAAATAATAAAAATTCTTACGCTGAAATTCTAAAAATTGTAAGGAAAAGTCGGTCTACTGTCCGTCCTAACTATCATTTAAAAAAAAATTCCGAAATATCTGAACATATTTTTAAAATCCTCGTAGAGGACGGCCAAAACTTTTGAATGATCGAGATGCTGTGAAATCCGAACTTATATCTGCGACTTTTAGTAAGAGTGTTAAGGCTGTGTTTTCGCGTAATGTTAAAGACCTAAAATACACTGGCGTTCAAAATTAAGAGAATTTGCATATTTTGTAGAATTTCATGAAAGAATTGAACGAAATGTCAAAATACTGTTTCGAAACAAAGATGCAAATCTTGTACGTCGTATACGTAAGCGTATACGTGTGTGAGGGCGAAACTAGCGCCGAAAAACAGGATTTTATAAGCGCGCGCGCCAAAATCCGCATTTCGTTCTCTTTAGAGGTGTAGGGAAGAGGACTAGGAGCCCTATATCCGCCTTTTCAGGGGTCCAATTGGTCCTGATTTCCTTTTAATGGAGGACAACGCGAGGTCACATAGAGCTCCGTTGGTCGACGAATTTCTGGAAAGTGAGGATATTGGCCAGCCAGATCTCCAGACTACAATCCTGTAGAGCATGACAGGGGCGCTCTGGGAAGTGCAATTTCAATTCGCAACCCCATCCGAGAACCATCCAAACAGCGTTGCTGAACGAGTGGGGCCAATTGCCACATGAACTCATAAACTCCCGTATTTCCAGCATAAAATCACGTTGCGAGGTCTATATACCTGTAAGAGGGACCATACCGCCTGATACCCCTCCTTTTTTTGTTCTATTCTGCAACTGCTGTTTCATACATTTCGACTCCGATGAGTGTTACGCATGATCATGCGTGTGTATTATAAATGTTGAATGGTTATTATTATTATTATTATTATTTTGTATTATATCAATCCCATGTACTCACCAAATTCCATTAAATCTGTCCAGTAGTTCTAAAGATAATCGACCAAATCGGAAAATTCACTTAATTTTGAACACCAATGTATTTGAACACTTTTTCCGATAAAAAAAAAAACCTATCGAACATTAATTTTGTATTCTCACTTATCTATCATTTTAAGAATAGCATATATTATAATATACTAATCATTTCTATCTCAATTAAACCTTTTTTTCTGATGTAAAATATTTCGTTGCCAATATTGTAATATTGAATGACCTGAAAAGTAAACGTATTCACAAGAAAAAAAAATGGCGCATTTTCGGAACATTCCTAAATTTTACGAATACTGCATCAAAAATGTGCCTAACTGGGTCGTAAACTTGTATGAAAATTGGAACCGTTTTCTACCTGGAAATGTGTTCGATCTGGTTTGTTGGCACGAGACGAAAACAGCTTTAAATCGGAAATAGAAGAATCCTCCGATTGGATGGGTTTCTTGACACAGTTCAGTGAAAACGATCATTTACATCCAAAGGAAGTAAAAAGAAAAAGATGAATGAACATATCCTTAATGATTTTGATTTCTGAAAAACTGTCCTTTTTATCGATGAGATTAAATAAATTCGCTTCCAGAAGTGATGAACGTGGTAACATTTAGCGGCGCAGAAATGTACAATTGAAACCCTGAACGAAATATGTTGAAGGAGTAATGGTTTAGTGGTCAGTGTATCGGCTGCTGGCATAGAGAAATCAACCTTCACTGAAGAGACACGATGTTATCGTTTAAATACTTGAAGATACTGCCAAATAATGTGCAGGCATCTGTTGACAGCTTACAGCCTGGGAAGCAGGTGAATGCGCAACATGATAACAATCCAAAACACACAGCAAAGATAGCGTAAGAATGGCTCTTTTACAAAGTACCTAGATTTGAATCCCACTGAAGACGTATGGGATGAACTTGATAGAAGAGTTTGAAAATACAGGGTCCGAGATAAAGATTCTTTAAAAAGGTATAGTTCTGGTATTACGCGAGATGTTACAAGAACTCAAAGTCTCAACGCCTAGGAGATTGCAAGCAGTCTCTGATTGAGAAAGTCAAGTTACACGATATTAAATTATATTCATCAACATAAGTTATGCTAATTTCTTCATGTTGCTCTATGTATATGCACACTAACGTGTTATGTGATTTTCATTAAATGAACTGCTTTTCCGTTGGCAAATTTGATGTGTTTCATTTTTTACATCAATATGTGTTCACAAAATTTGTATTTCAATATAAAAAATACTGCAGCTTATCAGTTCTTATAATTACACAAAAATTTGCCATTTTTGTAGATGTATGTTGACTTTTGTGACTGACCGTGCGATGTATAGCAATTTAATAATATTACTGAAAACGTGTATATTGTTATATATGATACACAATACTTACACAAAATATGTAAGTATATGTACATAATATGCCAAACATATGAATTTTATTTTGCTCTCTGCAAATTAAGTAAGGAGAGAGCACTGGTATTTAGCTATTACCACGCAAGATATGAAAATATATATATAGATTAATTCAATAAAATTTCTTACTAATCAAAAAATTCTCATATTAAGAATAAAAGAGTCAGGACCTTCATTCAAAGATAAGCTTGATATTTTTGCGTGCATGTTTATGAGTTAAGTAATTTATAATATGCAAATTAATATAAAAATAACTTACAATTAAAGTAAAATTTACTTATTTAGGGGTTCGAGTGTTCCCCTTTCCCTACGTACAGTAAAATGACCTCGTTGGCGCTTTGTATTTTAGGAACATATTCTGAGCGATAAACGAATCTTAGTGTATGCACATGTATATTCAGTGATATATTCGAGTGCATCAGTGAATTAACAAAGTACATCATTCATCAAGATTAAAAATTTTGGCTACTTAAAAGATACATGGCTTGATTTAAAAGTACAGAACTCTCCTGGTAATCCGACAGATATCGGACCACAGCACCTCCAGATTAATCGAAAACCACTAATAACGCTTTTAAACTGCAGACGCTCTGTATCATTGCATAACATTTGATGCAGTACACACAAATAAAGTGTCAAGTATATAAAATAACAAAAACTACAAAAAAATTTACTTTGTATAAATAGCTTACATTATTCCATCTAAGTAGAATGCATAAAATAATTGTCTGTATAGTAATTTTCCCGTATAAAAATGTCGGATTAAGCCGGATAAGTGAAAATCCAGATTACAGAGGGAGTATTGTACTTGTTTATTATTTGAACCTAAAGGGTTAATGGATTAGTAAAAGGGGAAATGGAATAAGGTATAGGTACTCTATAGGTGTGCGATGGGGTAGGCGGTATTGTAAACACATTGAAGAATCCTATTTATTAGAGAAAGGCAAACACGCAAATTGTGTTTTCTTCGAGCGGTCTCAAAGCTCATACCAGGGTTATGCTTGTAGAAACCTGGCTTGGAACAGCTTTACGACGTTCTGTTAGTTTATTGTGAGAGAGAGAATTACTATTGGTTGATGTGGATGACAGATGAATTTCTATTCGTTGTTGCACAAGGCGGGAAAGATAGCTGACTTAGATGAATTTTTGAGTTATCTTACTCCAGTAGAAGAGTGGATGATAGCTGCTTTACTGGATGGGTGACACAATGCATATAAGAGAGAGAGGAAGAGCAAGTCTCTCTTCTCTACATCCGTCTGTGACCACCAGTGAGAATACAGCCTCCACGCTCAGCATCCAATAACAGCTCTTTCTCCAATTACCACTCTACAAAATGTTAAAAACCCATCAACAGCCAAATTCAACACGGAACAGTATTGAAAAGAGCTTGAAGGCCGATCGCGTGGCCTAGGCGCAACTTGCGAGTGAATTCATGCAACTCCAAATACATCCTTTAGGTACAATGTAATATAACTTTTTCCCCGCATTATTTAAAATACGTGCTATCTGCTTATAAACATTTCTAGTGCTGATATGTAATCAGAAATCTAACAGATTTAACAACAACAACAACAAAACACTACAGAATATTTTATAAAAACGTATAATTAAAGTAACTGTATTCTGAATATATTTAACTCTCATTTTTATCGATTGTAAGTGATCTCGAAATATAAGCACAACAAAGCAAGAGATCCTTTTCATTTGTTTAATTAATTCAAAAGGCCCTTAGCGGGGAAAATGCAAAAGGCAAGAACACCACTTCAATTCTAACATCGATCATTATCGCTCGAGGGCACAACAAAAGATAAAAAAAAAATTCCACCCTCGAATGTGAAGGGTTAATGACCTTGCGCTCTAATTAGGAAAGAACTCCTTGTCTCAACTACAACGAGTTCCGGTACTAATCCCATTTGTTTGCTAATAGTTAAAAGTGGCGTCACAGGTCTGCTATTTAGACTATTACTTAACTTTTGCAACGCAGCCTAACTAATAAAGGAAAAATTCCATTAGAAAATGAGAACGGCATCACAAATATTTTAAGATTTTTCTTTCTATCATCTAGGATACATATATATATATGATAATTAAAAGTTCACAGCACTTGATAGAATGTGGAAATGTCGAGAGTCAGTACTGTGAAAAAAAAAAGAAACATGAATTACAATTTTCCTTGCGCAAACGTCGAGATAAAGCTGCACATTTGGAATCTAGGTGAAGTAATTTAAAATCACAATAAAATTATGAGAACGGGGCATCTGAGATCATACTTCCCAATTTAACACGCGTAGTTACTCTTTTCTTTTTTTTTTTTTTTTTTTTTTTTTTTTTTTTTGTTTCCTTTCCCTTTTTTAACGTTCTATTTTTTACGCCCAACTATATTTACCAACCAACTTTCACGCGCTTTTTAACTGCAAGCGTCATCTTCGCTTTGCAAAGTTGCGCGTGTGGTGCACATATCCCAAGCTTTATCAAGTCCGAGACTTCCCCGTTTTAGGATATAAAAACTTGGTGATTTTCCATTTGCTTAACATAAGAAGTATATCTGGCACTAGACAACATGGGGAAGCAATTGATTTGCCAAGAACTAATATCGCTCGGAATCAAGCTGCTGAGATTCACCATAATAAAATTGAAATACTACAAAATAATATTCTTAGAATGATCGCAAGAGCCAGATGGTTTATGCGAAACGAAGACATAAGAGATTCCCTTAAAATTTTAAAACTTCAAAATTATACCAACTTTATCACAAATAAATTCTTAAACAGTTTAACAAATAAACCAAACCCTTCCATCCAAGAAATCAAAAACTATAAACGAACCTATCAAAAGTTCCGAAGATCAACTACTTAAAATCACCACTTCTCTTGAAACCAAAATTTCCTCCAATAGGAAACCTCCCTCTGCCTCATTGAATCAGAGGAAAATCGTTTTCCTGACTCAATGAACTCTCTCCAGCCTGAGTAGATGCTTCCTGATTGGACAGCAACAATTCATCCTGTACTCCCCCACCCCTCTGCACAGAAAAACGCTTGCTTTTCATCCTGGTTCTCTTAATCATTTTGTAATCTCAAGATTACCCAATTTATTCATCTAACTACTTCCTAATTTAAAGATTTATTTTAAATACTCATGTTTCTTTTTATCTCAATTATTTTTTTAAAATTATGCAAACATCCATTTTAATCATGGGCAATTGGTAAATTAATCAGGTTAAATTCAGATCGGAGATTAAAGCCCCTTAGGGCAAGGCACTCCAAATAAAACTCACTACGGAATAATATCGCTCTGGAGCAGTGGCTCCCAAAGAGGTCGGGTACCGCCTACCAGTGCATGTTGAAAAGATCTAAGGGGGTGTTTTCGTTCCAAGACTAATTTAGGGACCGCTGAGGACCCTCTGACATCAAAGACAATAATCGCCAGAATATGCAAAAAAAGCTCGCTTAATACTAAAGATCGTGGAACGCATTCTTCAAAAAAGATCTGAATGACTTTTAAGCAAGAATAGTCTGTAATAAAAGTACATAGAAGGGAAAACCCAACAAAGTGTCTGTTTCCTTTGAAATCAATCATGAGTGAAACACATATTTGGATAATGAAAATATTTGAGCAGCAAGCGCTCTTTAATGCGGTATTCGTCGGTTCGGCGCATTCTGTAATCCGGCGCCAATCGAAAAGTTCGCTTTCGGATTCTTTCGCGCGGATCTGGACGTTTGCCGACCTTAACGACATAGCTCCGCTCGCATTTCAGCCCAGTGTTTGTGGTAAATGTCAGTTTTTTTTATTTCCGTACTGTATTTTTGTTTCCTAGCGGGTTACATATAGCATTTGTATGTTATTAAAACAATGTGCATACAGTACACTGAACAGTAAAATGTTCTTGAAGTGCTAATAAAATCAATAAAAGTAAGCGTGTGACTAGAGAAGCTCGTCACAATTTTTTTTTCTTCTACGATTGTACAACATTAGTTTCTCCGTTATGTATGCTGAGGGGTTTATATCAATACAAGAATACTCAATTAATCTTCAGTGTTTCAATTTAATTTTACAGCGTCAGAATGAGACGAAACAGCGTATCGGATATTTGTATCTTCTATACAGGTTCGAAATATGCGACAACAGATTAAATATACATTTTAATCTTCAAGAATCTTATCTGGAATGATTTGTCTTTGGTATCTCCTTCGGCTGCAAAATCATAATCCGACACGGCCGTGGTCCCGAATGCGCAAGATTAAAGAGTGTGAGTGAGTGAATGTAAAGTTTATTGGCGCAAGAGCCAGATGAGGCTATGCTGCACCAAACAATATTTAACTGTGATCTAGAAGTGAAAAAATTGAAGAAAAAACAAGAATTGGTTGACAAGAAGGAGGGATCGCTAGGGTATCCCGAGGGAGCGTCACCCGAGTTTACCAAAGACAGTAAACCCCATAGGAAAGAAAAAGATCACAAGGGTGTCTCGGGGTCATGATGCCCGTATTTACCTGAAGATAAGGTCCCCTAATATAATTCTCAGAGGCAGGGTGCCCGACTATACCCCCGGACGCTGGGTACCCATTTTAGTCGCCTCTTATGATATGCATGAGCTACAATGGGACTAATCTTTCCCACCCGGTCACCCAACGGGTTGTCAGATTAAAAAAGGGTTACTGTATTAGGGGAGGGGGGATATCTAATCAAAATAATTTTTTTAAGAAATATTTAAAATATTTTTACATTAATTTATTATTTAAAGAGAATAATAAAATATTTTCGTGACGACTTCTGTGCAAATGAAAACATGGAAAAGTAGACCTTTTTTTTTTTTTTTTTTTTTTGCTCCAGTTGCACAATATTACAAATGTGTGCGTACAGTGTTTTGTGCAGTAAAATGTTCTCGAACCCCATCGGGTGTTCTTCGAATACTAATAAAACAAATAAGCTTAAGAGTCTTCCGAACGCTATGTCACTAGTTAATAGTCAACTTAACTCGTCACACTTTATTTTATCTATCATTATAATGCATTAATTTTTCTTTTGTGCTATGATTTTTATTAATATCAAGCATATTCAATTAAATTAATGTTAAATGCTTGGATTTAAGTTTGTAGTTGCTAAAACGGCGAAATACTTTATAGAATATTTATGCCACCTCGACAGGTTCGCCCATTAAATACGTATCGCGTTAACACATTAAATAATACACGCCTCAATCTTTTTAAATTTTATCTAGAGTGATTTGTGTGTGTGTGCCTTTGGTAATCCCCGTTAAAACTATAATGACGTTTGATAATCCATCAAAATCACTAATCCGGTAAGATCGTGGTTCCGAACATGCTGGATTACAAGAGTAGTAGAACGTGCTTACTGTAGTAGTGTAAAGTCACTAGATAACTATAACGGCGACAAACAACAGCTCACATATTTTCTATTTGTTTTATGGAATAATCAACAGCAGAAGAAACACACATCACGACCGAAGTTTACATTCATTGACAACGGAAATTTTATCATTTGATAGTTTCGAGATAAAAAAAAAACTGGATTTATAGAAGTTGCTTTTTGGCGTGCTTTTTTTTTTTTTTTTGCAAGGCAAAAGCGTTCATTTCAATCGTTATTAATTCTGTTGGAAACGGGACCCAATAAACTTTTTCACCATCACGTATGATCAAATAATTTTCTCATAAATATATCTGAGTGACAGTAAAATTGTTCTGTAGCAAAAGTGGAGAGAACAGTTTTTGCAGCAAATAATAATATCATTTAAACACACTCATAAAGATTATATATGCTTTCCAATGACAGTAAAAATCTCATGGGAAAAAATCAGATCTCTTGGGATCATGCACATCACGACCGAAGTTTTCATTCATCGGCAACGCAAAAAGGCAAGAAAAACTGATCAATTAGAGGAGAGGTCGAAAATAAAGAAAATTCGCTACGGTATCCCAGTGTGTCATCCATGCTTTCCTGGTTATGCATCTGATGGTAAAACTCAGCCAAGTGAGTGAATGTAAAGTTTATTAGCGCAAGAGCCAGATATGGCTATGCTGCGCCAAACAAGATTAAACTGTGGTCTAGACGTGGAGTTGAAAAAAAAGATAAAAAGTGGTTAACAAGAAGGAGGGTCGAAAACAGATAAGGATCACTAGGGTATCCCGGGAGTGCGTCACCCGTGTTTTACCAAAGACAGTAAACCCCATGGGAAAGAGTAAAACTCAGCCAATAAACAAAAACAATTGAGTTATGGACAAAACAAATTTTCCACTTTCAACATTTAGTAAATAACTTCCTAGGAAATATATTTGAACATTGATAATAACATCGACGATAAAGGCAATTCTGTAGCAAATACGAAGAAAGTTATGCTATTAATGCTATCACTATAACATTTGAGCAAATAATTTTCTCATAAATGTCATAACCGGGGATAAAGCCTTCGGAGATAAACAAAGAGCATTCAGGTGATATTACTACATTCTACACACTCATGTGACTTCCAATATATTTGTTTATGTAACAAAATACATAGGTATAAGATAAACCTAAATTCAGGGTGAAAAATATTAGCTTTATTTTCGATCCCTTTCATTGTAAACAGCTATTTGTAACATAAAGCTCAAGGGTTGTTATGTAGATTAAAAAAAAAAAAAAAAAACTTTTTTAAGATTTTGTAACAGAAGTAGAATATTTACGATGCCCTAAGCAAAATGATTTTTTCGTAGTATTACACAACGATAAGATCTTCCGAATTTTAAACAGAATATCCTACTAATAACAAGTAGAATCAACCCTATGTCTCTCGTGTATCAATAAACAGCTTGATAAAAAAAAAAAAATTAAGGTAATTCAGAAGTTACAAATTTGTTTTAAAATGCATGAAAAACTATTACATACAAACTTAATTAAGGTTTATAAATTCCTAATAAATTATCTCCAATTTTTGTTTCAGCGGCAGTCATATGGTAATTTGAGTCTTAGCCTGGGCAGGCATTTTACTCCGGTTTCATTTATACAGTAAGGTAGGAAGTAACAAGCATTAATTAATTAATATACTAGTAATTGATATTAAGCAGTTTACGACACGCCGAGGCGCTTAATTTAAAATAGGGAGAGTATGGAAGGGAGAGAAGTAAAAGATTTTATTCATATTTTTTTTGTTGCATAAAAGTAATATATATATATATATATATATATATAATTTTTTTTTCTTTGTTTCATTTTTTTTACCAACAAAGTTGTATTATTTTTTTATTTACAAGTATATATATGTTTTTTTACCATCCGAAGATGTATCAGTTTTTTTTTTTTTTTTAATTAAATTTTTGTTTTGAAAGTAGAAAGTTTAAGGATAGGGAAGGGAAAACGATAAAAAAAAAAAATGTCTTTTCTGAAGAAAGGATGTAGAACCTGAGATTAAAATCGCGGGCCAAAAGGCGATCAGGAATCAAGGATGATGGCTTTGGGGTGAAACTGGTTGAATGGAACAATTTAGGTTAATTAGTTGGGCGAGGTATTAAGGTGAAGACCAATTTTTGTTTCATATAAATGTGTCCGATTGTTTTGTTCCCTGCCCAGTATTATATACTTGTATGTCGAATCCAATAAAAAGAACACTACATAAAATTTGTTGAAAACAATCATCGTGGAAACACATAATTATATATATACAAGACTTTCTGTCTGTAGCTAAAGTCCCTGGGAATTCCTACATCTGTGCCACGAGGTCTATTCGTCTAGGGGGGGGGGGGGGGCTCTACTATAAAACTCAATACACGGCGAAAAGCTCTCTTCCGCTTCTCTCTCCTGATATTCGTATGGTGTCGGCCACAGAGCCGACATAGTATTGTATCATTAATATTATTATTGCCTCTCTCTCAACAAACGTGAATAAACAGACTTTATTCTGTAAATTCGTTATCTTTATCATTATTACCACCATGGAACTGTAAAATGGAATTAAAAGGAAAAACTCTATACACACACACGTGTGTGTGTGTGTGTGTGTGTGTCAATACCTTTGTATCTTGGAGATATTGCATTAAAAACATTTTGCAATTAAGTCATGGCCCAAAAAGGAAACTTTAAAACAATAAATTATGAGCTTTATTTATGCTCTCACGAGAGGGAGGCAGATGCATCAGGAATAGCGATGGACGACACACCTCCACTCATTGTGGTAATTAAAAAAAATGACTGCGTTTTTTTTCCTGTTGACTTTTCCAAGGAAGTTAAATTGAGGATTATATAAATTCTAATGCAATAGAGGAGGGATCCTTAGATATTTTATAAGGAGTTTAAGTGACGTAAGAGAATATCCTGAACAATTTAGACCGTGGGGAAATGCTGATCTTAGCTTGTTTGGAAATCGCGTGATTGTATAAAAAAGATTAAAAGGAATGAGTTTTAGTTTCGTTTTTTAAAAACGTCGCACTAGAAGCAGCACGAGGGCTATTGGCGACGGACCTCGTAATTTTGAACCACGGTCAAGTGACGAGGACGACACCTGAGCTGGCATCCCCCTCTCCTAACATCCACACCACGCCAAGGACTTAAGGCCCCGAAGAGATTTAACGTGCATCAGCCCCGGCTACACGGCGGGTCTTTGGCGGCCAAGAATCCAACCCGCGACTGAACGAAAACCGCCGTCCGCTAGTCCACGACCTTGACCACTAGGCTACCGCGGCCCCCGCCTTACTCTGAATACAAGGAACCTGCCCTGCTTCATAGAGACACTGATACAGAGTTTAAGGCCCATAAAGGCTAGGTACTCAGAATAAATGTCATTATGGGAGTACTGAATAATGATGAACGCATTACTATAGTAGTTACAATATAAGGTAAATTAACGAAATTTAATGGAAATCATTAGATACAGAGGCACAAACAATTGAGGATACGCCTTACTTTTACTTGATAAATCCAACTTTCAATCAAAATAACACCTTAACCAGAAGTGCAAACGAATTTTTATTCTTAGACATAACAAAAGGTTTAATTCACAGTAAAAATAAAGAAAAATCAACGACAAAATTCTAAAATAAAACTTTTTAGAGGCATTTCAAATAAACATAAGCAGATTTTTACCTCAAAAAATTGAGGATACACAAATGAAATTTTTGTTTAACTACCACTTGATTTCTTTTTGCTTGCTACTAAAGTTTGGGAAATTTTATCCTA
Organism: Nephila pilipes; assembly: GCA_019974015.1. Classification (NCBI taxonomy): domain Eukaryota; kingdom Metazoa; phylum Arthropoda; class Arachnida; order Araneae; family Nephilidae; genus Nephila; species Nephila pilipes. Next base: position 33,026 of record BMAW01019816.1, read on the forward strand.
AACTTTTTCAACTGTTATTTCTGTCTTTTGAAGTTGGTTATGAGAATATAAAGCTGTAATTTTAAATGGAAAATGGCTCCTCGGAAAGAGACTAGTATTGATGTAAGAAAATTTATATTAAGGTTATTTAAGAAGGGAAAATCTTATCGTGAAATAGCTGAAATTGTCGGTAGAAGTCACTCATGTGTCCAGAAAATCATTGGGAAATTTAAACGCGATGGATTAATTCAAAATAAGAGTGGAAGAGGAAGGAAAAGTATTCTGAGTGATGTAGCTAAAAGGAAAATTTTAAAAGATATCAAGATTAATCCTAAACTGAGTGCAGTCAAACTAGCTGCAGAAACTTCTCGAATAATCTGCAGAAGTGTAAGTGCTGAAACTGTGAGAAATGTGATTAGACATGCTGGATATAGCAGTCGAGTAGCTAGAAAGAAACCTTTCATAAACTTACAAAATCAAAAAAGCGTTTGGAGTTTGCAAAAACTCATCAGTTGAAGACAGAAAACTTTTGGAAGAAAGTTATATTTAGTGATGAAAGTAAATTCAACATTTTTGGAAGCGATGGTCGTCACACCGTTTGGAGAAAGCCGAACACCGCTTTGGATCCAAAAAATTTACGTCCTACAGTTAAACATGGTGGCGGCTCCGTCATGGTTTGGGGTTGTATGGCTGCAAATGGGGTAGGAAATTTAGTTTTTATAGATGGTATAATAGATCATAAGCTTTATATAGACATACTCCGCAACAATCTTAAAGAAAGTCCACAAAAATTGGGTTTAGTTGGAAATTTTATATTTCAGCACGACAACGACCCCAAACACACGGCACATAATGTCAAAATGTGGTGTCTTTTTCATTGTAAACAGCAATTGCACTCACCGCCACAGTCCCCTGACATCAATGTCATAGAAAATTTGTGGGCCACACTAGAAACAGTGGTCCAAAAACACCAGATTAGAAACAAAGCCCATTTAAAGCAAGTGTTACAAGAAGAATGGGATAAAATATCTCCAGATACCACTAAAAAATTGGTCGAATCGGTACCAAGACGTTTGGAGGACATTATAAAAGCCAAAGGACATGCAACAAAATACTGATACTGTCTATGCATGTAATATATCGAAAAAATTTCATTGGTGTATCCTTAATTTTTTGAGGTAAAGATCTGTCTATGTTTACTTCAAATATTTGTGAAACTTTTAATTTTAGATATTTTTTGCTGATTTTCGTTATTTTTACTGTAAATTAACCCTTTTATTACGTGTAAAAGTAAAAATTCGTCTTCTATTCTAGTTAATGTGTTATTTTCATTATAAAAGTTGGATTTATCAAGTGAAAGTAAGATGTATCCTCAATTGTTTGAGCCACTGTATATAGTAACATCGCACCACATTTGGAATGGTATTTTGAACTTCAAATTTTCTTATTGAAGGTAAAAGTTATAATATTCTTTAGTTAATTTAAAACATTTACAGTTTAAGGCCAACTTGGATCTTCTGGATCATCAACATCGGTCAGCAGTAAAAAAAAAAATTTTTCAGAAGCGATCTACAAATACATTTAATAACACTTATTCGTTTCATTCATGTATAGTATTAAAAAATTATTTTCTTTATTGAAATATTCTAACAGCTATGGATATGTGAAAGGAAATTGGGAGGGAAGGGATAGAACAAAAAATCTGTGCAAAGTTAACAAACACCTCTTATCATTAGAGACAAATGGCATATAGACCTATTATATTGTTTGAATGGTAAATACAATAAAACAACTTTAAGAAAACTACAATTTTTCCAAATGTAAACGTCTTATTATTTTGTAAATATAGGATTCAGAATAGGTTTGCTTAATATGAAGATGATTTTCTGAACGTAAGTTTTATTTTCTTTAATTTTTCCTATTAACCAGGATTTTCGATAACCCAGATTGGTTCAAATTAATCCGATTTAACCAGATTTTATTGTTCATATAAAAAGACCCTAAGTAAAATTCCATGGAAATTAATGTAAAACGTTTTTAAAAGAATGTCCGGTTAATGTGATTTATTTTAAAAAAAATTTCAAAAAAAAATAAACTTCCTTGTCTAATTTATGAGTAATAAAAAAAATGGCGACGCGTTTTCATATACAAAAGAATCACTTTTTATAACTTTGAAATAAAATTTAAGTGCACCACCTGCATAACAAAGGTAACAATCATCACATATCTTATATTGAATAACACAAAGAAAGCGACAGATCAATAAACATTGATTATTAGCTCATCTATTGTTAAAACTGCGCGGTTTCCAGAAATAAAAACAGAAAATTTCAACATACCACTGCAGCTGAGAGAAAGTGATTTAAACGAACTCAATCCTTCTTCGCTCCCAAAACTAAGACGAACAACAATAACCGAGATAAGATGTATATTTGCAAATATACAAGGGTCGAATATCGATTAAAAAATTTGTTCGGGAAATGCGCGATTCCAATTCGTGACAGATAACCCGATTTTCTTCCACAAACATTTGACATTTTTTTTTTTTAAGATACAGAATCTCATTAGAATATCTTCCCAGGAAGAGAACGTTTTCTCGAGTAGTGCAGTCTATTTTCTGGTTCAGTTCTCTTGATAAAGAAGTTTGAACGATGCATTGTTCTTTTGAATGTTTTCAGAGTACGGGATTTTCGCTGGCGTTCTTCTGAATAACAAAGTATATGTTATCGTTCCTGTTTTAAGTTTTAAGAAAACATACAAGATAAAATCATTTTTTTTTGGAAGGTTTGCATATTCTATTGTTGATCATTTCAACTTTATGTATACCCTTAAAATATTTATTTTTTAAGTTTTTCCAACTGACCATGTTTGTCTTATTCAAAGATTCATCTGAACCCGTGTAAAGAACTGATCCAAATTTGAAACATTTACAGGTAGCAAAATATTCCAGTTCCAAAAAATTCAAGTTTAAGGTATCGTGGGTGTATTTTCATCCCAGTAAAAGAATTTTATTTTATAAATTTAAATAGACATGCAAATAAGATTAGATATATTATAAAAATTGCATGTTTCACGCAAATTATTAAATTTATTTTTTATAGTTATTGCAAATAAATATTGCGTTGCCTTTTACAAATGAAGTTGGTACATAATGTATTGCACACATCTCACAGTACATTTTCTATCTTCTTTCCTTAACAAATACATCTTCCTTACTTAGATGCGGATGGTTGCAGCATTGGCATTGTTTCCTCAACCTTTTCGTAATATTATTTTCCTGAGATAATGCGGCAAATTCGATATTTTTAATCGTTCTTCAAAGAATGAATTCTAATAGGCAATCTAGCCTGGAAATGCTTTCAATCCCATTTGCAAATGCAAACAAGAAACAGCAAGAAATAGGATCAAAAATTATAACTAGGTAATTAACTGGAAATTAAATCATTACGAAATATTCTTTATAATATTGTGGGTATCATGGGTGAAATATCACCCAGATCAGTTTTCTTTGTTATGCAGCTAACGAAGGACATAACATAAGTGAACTTTTAATTAATAACGGTTCCCCTTATGACGTCATAAATTATTACAAGAAACATCAGTGTGTTAGTTTTTCAATAATATTAGAAAGTAATACCAATAGTATACCAGAAAATATCAGTTTTAGGAGTTACCAGCAATTCGGTTTTTCAATAATATTAGAAAAACAATTAACATGGGGTGATTTCCCCCCCCCCATAACACTTTTAAGGGGGAAAGTAAAAGTTCAAAAGGTTGTAATTCACACAATCATTCGCCGCACAACATTTATAAGAAATTAAAAGAAAAATTATTCAATAAACTCCCACACTCATGTTCTTGAAATATCATAGCATTTGCAAAAAATGGGCATTCTGTTAAAATATTTTTTTTTTTTTAAACGAATTGGAAATGAAAACCTTCTTCTTTAATTTACTCGTTGAATTTTTTTCAAAATGGTAAGGTGATAGATAAGATTTATATATTAATTTATTTCTAATATATCTAAAACCAAATTTAATCAAAACTCTTATTTATTTGCCTCATACCTCTCTCGCTGTAGCCATTTTGATTTTTACCAAAACATAAATTTTAGAGAGACTTTACCAAGAGCTAACTCATAGTTGATTGTGGGGTTTTTCTTATTAATATTGTTACCGATTTGTTATATTTTCTGAATAGCAGACGCAGCAGCGATAGCAGAGTTGTATCGAGAGTTCCCAGCGACCTTTCAGTCGAATCGCTTGTTCAATTCCCGATTCCATTTCATGTAGCGAGGCTGACGTACGGTTAGGTGATTGTTTTTATTACCGACGTACTACGAAGCAACACGAGGGCTATTGGCAATGAACCTTATAAATTTGAGCCTCGTGCAAGTGACGAGGACGACACCTGAGCTAGCACCTCTCTCTCCAAACTTTGATAGAATTAATGTGTATCTGCCAACGGCAGGTATTTAGTAGTTTGGGGGCTTGAACCCACAGCTCGACGAAATCCGTTCGCTACGATTTCACAATCATGACCACTAGGATACCACGACCTCTGATGCACGTTTAATCTATTGGGACTCAAAGTCTTCCCACTGGGATGGTGGGGAAATCTGGAGTTAGTGAGTGAATGTGTGAAAGCTATTGACGAGAGAGCCAGATGAGGCTATGCTGCGTCAAACAAGATTTAACTACGGCCTGAACGTGAAAAAATTGAAAAGACAAAAATTGGTTGACAAGATGGAGGGTCGAAAATAGAGAAGAATCGCTAGGGTAACCCGGGTTGCGTCACCCGGGTTTGTGGGGAAATCTGGAGAGTAGGGAACCAGCTTATGAGTCGTCCTTTCCACTCGACCAAATTGCAAGATCCGTCTCCAATAACTCTCACGTTGTTTCTTAGCCGAGATGTTAATAAACAGTGAGAGATACATAGAACATATAACTTTGAGTTTCAACTTTTAATTCAATGTGTAGTCTTTCTTTTTACTCCCGTCAGCCGCGGTAATCAAGTAATCATTGTCGCGAACGACTTTGTATTCAGAATCATGGGTTCGAGTCCCGATGCTAATTAAGAACCGCCGTGTAGCGGAACTGATGCTTGTTAAATCTGCCGGGGCTCCGAATCTTTCCTTTGCAACGAGAGGGAGATGCCAGCTCAGGTATCGTCCTCGTCACTTGATTGGGGTTCAAAATTCCGAGATCCGTCACCAATAGCCCTCGTGTTGCCTCAAAGTAAGACGTAAACAAACAATAATCTTTTTTACTTCCCATCACTTGTATGTAGTAGAATCAGGATTAAAAACAATGACACGACTTAAACAGAAAAAAATAGATCAATTTAAATAAAAACGAGTTACGAATTAAAATAAGACGCTGCGCATACAACAGTGATAATGCAGCAATTTCTTATCAGAAAAATTTCTTGAATATCGCTTTCCCCAACTTTTGTCTGAAACAACCGTAACAAAGCCATTAACCTTACATCGGCGTAACGAGCAGATAACAATGTCAACAACAATGTTTCAATGACAAGAGTTTCTCTAACAATGATAATTTTGATTACCGTCAAATCCTGTCGACCCATTCAGGGGTCGCTGTCGAATTTCGTAACATTAATGTTACAGATCGACAACAAAACAAAACAAGACACTTCCACGTTTTTCTGGACACATATAGAGTGGAAAACGAAAACATTATTTCTAGAATAAATATATTGAGAATAGAGATTATTTTCTTTTTAAAATTTAGCTATAAAAGTTTCTTAGAATGTAGGGAATAAATCGAATGCTAGTCGTGCTTGCGTGTAAAATCATGGCCAAGAATACATCACATAGATTTATGGATTTGTTCCTTCTTCAAAAACTTTTCCTCTTCAGTTTATGAATGCGGTGCGTGCGAACAGCAATTAGATAAGGATTCCGATACAGTATTTATTTACGTACTCGATAATGAGAAGTTGGATATATTCCCAGAAGAATTTTCTGAAGAAAACAAACAAAATATTTGGGAAGTAAAATAAATTTTAGTTTTAGTTTAATTTAGTTTTTATTAACGTCGCACTAGAAGCAACACGAGGGCTATTGGCGATGGACCTCGTAATTTTGAACCTCGGTCAAGTGACGAGGACGACACCTGAGATGGCACCTCCCTCTCCTAACTTCCACACCATGCCAAGGGCAGGAATTTAGGCCCCGGCAGATTTAAAATGCAACAGCCTCGGCTAAACGGACCTGCTCTCCGAACTTCCATACCGTACCAACAAGAGGATTTTGAGCCTCGACAGATTTAACGTGCATCAGCCTCGCTAAACGACAAGATTTTTGTGGTTTTTGGACCAGAACCCACGACTAGACTGAAACAATGCCAGCCACGAATTCGCGACCATGATCATTCCGATATCTCAGACTTTTAACATTCACACCACGCCATCGTGCTAACTCTGTGCCCAAAAACTGATAAGTAAAAGTATGGAATTAATCTATGTTTTTTTTTTAAAAAAAAAAAAAATTCAGTAATGTTTCTGTTTAAACAAGATAATTGATAAATATTTTAGAAACTTGCAATTAGAAACTCGTGCCAATAATAATACATCGAATAACATCAGTTTAGTTTAGTTTTAGTTTTTTTATTAACGTCGCACTAGAAGCAACACGAGGGCTATTGGCGACGGACCTCGTAATTTTGAACCACGGTCAAGTGACGAGGACAACACCTGACCTGGCACCCCCCTCTCCTAACATCCACACCACGCCAACGGGAGGACTTTGGGCCCCGAACAGATTTAACGTGCATCAGCCCCGGCTACACGGCGGGTCTTTGGTGGCCAAGGATCGAACCCGCGACTGAATGAAAACCGCCAGCCGCTATCCACGACCTTGACCACTAGGCTACCGCGGCCCCCTCGAATAACATCAGATTCGATGCCATTTGAAATGAAAATCATAAAATAAATGGAGATTTCTTTTCCTCTGGTGTCTTTTGTTCGATTTTATTTTATTTTTGATAACTTCCGGATTCACTAATACTACAGCGTCACGAATAGAATACATTTAGAATCGGAATAAAATATTAGACAGTGAATATCGGCAATCGAATCCGATATCAGACAATAATAAAAACATTCTTCAAAATGAAGTTATAATTTAGATTCAACTGAGATTTATTCGTTCTCATTCAAAACTAATTTCATACATTTCAAGGCCATGGTAGCCTAGTGAATACTATGGTCGCGAACTCGAGTTCGGCGTTGTTCCCACAAGTCTTGGGTTCGAACTCAAAAACCACTAAAACCCCACCGTGTAGCGAGGTTGATGCACATTAAAAAGCTGAGTTCCTACTTTCTCCCAAAGGCGTGATGTGGAAGTTTGGAGAGGGAGGTCCCAGCTCTCATCATTTGACCGAGACTCAAAATTACGAGGTCTGTCGCCAAGAGCCCTCGTGTTGCTTCTAATTGCGACGTTAATAAACAATCAATAATAAGACAAACAATCAATTAATCAAAAATTCATATATTTCACAACATGCAAAAAACGGATCAACAAAAGTCAAAACATCAACGTATATAAATATTGATTGAATATGAATATAACATTTAAGTAATTTCAGTAATATCCATCTATAAAGTACGTGGAACGTTCGAAAAAAAAAACGATGTTAAAATGCTTTCAAAATATTATTTACACCTATTTTTGTACAACTTGAAGGAACAAGAGACATTCTATTTTTGAGAAAATCCTAAATCACTCATCTTTTTTCAACTATAACAAAGAATCATTGTTTTTGATACAATTAGTAACAACCAATTAAGACTAACGAATGCTTAGATAAACAACTACTTTACGATAACGTACAGTTAATTAAGATAGGGCAAATATGAATAATATATATGACACTACATTACCACAGAAAAGGCTTATTGTCCATAGTTCTTTCGAGATTACAAGAAAAGGCTGGCAATGTCACGGGCGATCGATTTTTTCCCGTCTAAATTAAGACTGGTTAAGACGAGTCCATTCACATTTCAAAGATAGAGGCGTATCATTCTAATAGCGACCGAAACCATGGAGATATTGATGGTAAATCTTCTACAGCGTTAATTTATTTTGTATACGAGTAATATTTGTTTACCCTAATGATTTTTTTTAATTCTACAATTTAAATATAAAAGCTTTAATATCTCAAAAATGATTCTTAAAATTGAAATTTCTTCTAAAAATTCAAATTTAATTTAAAAGTACATAATTTTCAAAAAAAAAAAAAAAAGCCTTTATTTCTTAAAAAAATGTGAAAAAGACTATAACTCTATCATTCAGTACTTTTTTATTACTCAAATAAAAAAAACCTTTTCAATTATCACTATATTATAAGTTAACTAAATATATTCAAAATTAGTTAAAATATGCATTTTTGAATTGTTAAAGAACAATTATACATAATTTTAAATTATTAAAAGCAATAATATATTAATTTTAATGATGCTAAAATGTATCGTTAATAGTCGCAGAAACAATTATTGGCCGAACAGAAATTGAAAAATAATAATATTAAATTGAAATTGACCTTGTAAATTTGATTTTAACATGTGTTCACGTTTTTTTTCCCTATATATATGTATTTTTTTAAAAAGATTTATTCTGATAATAAAAGACCTTTACCTTTCGTAGCGAACTCGTTTGACAAAGAAAGTTTCAAGTCTATATATTGGGTAGCCATTATCTTCCTGATTTATATCACCTGTTCACTAAAATAAATATTAATTAAAGTGTGCACACTTTCGAGCCCAAGCCCCAAAGAAGCATTTACTATCGAGAAAATGAGATACATTCGTCAAAATTCTAATGTATTTTTACTGCCACAAGCAAAACATTCTTTATAACAACGTTGCCAATGTTAACAACGAAAAGAATAAAAACAGAAGAGTCTGACATAAAAATCAATTATTAAATTAAATATTGAAAAAGAGTAAACGATAAATTATTAAAGTAGTCAATATTCCAATCGGATATTAAAATAAAAACCAACTAAAACAATGAAAATTACTATGCAATGCGTTTATTTATTACATTCAAATCGAATAGAGATCTTTTCAGTTATAATAGCAATGATTAATTTTAATATGCAATGATTAATTTTAATATACAATGAAAAATTATTCCAATCTTTGCTATATTGAACAAAATTACTTAACTTTTTTTTTTCTAAATTTTTTTCAAAATCAAATTCCACAACATGAATTTTTGGAAACATTGTGTCCACATATGTTAATTTATATCATTTCAGATTAATTTTGAACTTTGTTTGCAAAATATATTATCCAACATGATTGTGAAATATTAAATATGGTCTCATGTCAACAGATTAAATGAGTGAATTTTCTGATATATCTATTTCATCAGCATTTGAATCATAACTCATTCACCAGAATAATAATTTCTTTTTTCGATGAGTCATTAAAGAAACGATATATTTGTGAGACATTACAGCAGACGATAAAATTACGTAGGTTACATGATATTCATAAACGGTGTAATTGTCTATTCTTTTAATTTTTTAACGTTTCTAGTTTAGTAATAATAATTAGATGCAAGAAATTTAAAAAAAACCACTTTTTTACGCAACAGTAATTACTAGTAAATTATTTAAATTAAAAGCAAAGAAAACAAATGAACTATTCTTGAATTCAGAAAAGAAACAGAAGAAATATTACAATGAATGATTAAAGATCACAAATATTATCGTTCTTTTTAACTGTACTTGTAACCTAACGATTTTTATGCACTTCTAAATTTTAATGCGATTAAGCAATTCACTTTTAATGACTACTTAAGATAAATAATACAAATTGTTAAACAGAAAAAATGAAAACGGAGATCGTCACACCCAAATTAGTCACAGTGCGATCATTTAACGCTGGGGTTTTCTACGATAAAAACGACTCGCACGCAGCTGCATGTCAACTCAACGCGGCGGCATGAAAAGCATACCGCTTCGGCACAAAGAAGCCTTTTTTTAAAACTCGTATGTCAATATGCTAGACATGCACGTCTCAAAAGAAATCTCCGTTTCATCACTTTCTTCTAATGAAAAGAGAAATAAATAAAACGTTACTCACGTTGTTAAGAGAGTCTAAAAAACGTTCGAAGTGGAGAACCACACAAGAAGTTGAAGTGCAGCACTTAGCACGACGGACCCGATGTTTTCCACAAAGAGATCTATCCACTCTACTTACCTACTTGCTGCAAAACTTTTCCCGGTTATCTGAAAGGCCGCCTCTAACCCTGGATGGGAATTTTAATCTTCGGGGTGGACCATATTTCTTTCTCAGCGTTTTAACTACGACTTCAACCATAAATTCTCCACGCAAGGTCAGATAAAATCGGGTAGAACAAGACACTAAAATAAACTTGATATGGACGTGGGCAATCTCTTTTTTTGCTACCTTTGTAAAAGAGATGTTTTCTCTAAGTGGCGAAAGAGGTATTACCTTTAATTACTCCAAACAAACCAAAGTTCTTCGGAAGGGAAAAAAAGAATGAGAAAGCTCTCTTGCATTCGAGGAAGTGCGAGAGTTCAGAGAGGATTAAAGGATTTAGCGAAGTTTATTTGAACACAGTTCCTTCACCTTAAATTTGCAAAGTTTCTTTTGAACGCTTAACTTTCTTTTTGATCCAGTATTCAAAGAGCGGGGCCCAAATATAAGAAACCTTTTCAGTTTGAAAAGTGCTCCTATCGTCACGCCCACATATTATTGGTATAAAATCGTACATCATATTGTGTCTATAAAATTTAAAAATATTCTGTAAATTTATGCATTTTTTTATTTTAACCTCTAAATCAAAACATGTGTAGAATAATGTAATTAGAACATACTATACACAACAACAAAAAATAGATTTATACAAATGTAAACAAATAGGATATTGAAATAAGTTATTTTGTGTGCCAAATCGAGGAGACGGCTCGAAAATAATATCGAACTTTCTGGTATTTAAATAAAGTTATATTCGGTACAAAAACAATGCATTAACAAAAGTTTGAAAGACAACAGACGGTAAAAAAAAATAAATCTAATTTTATCGAAAAGGTTTCAAAAAGAGAAGTGGAGAACAATTTTAAAAACATAGATTTCTCCAGTTATTTTTGTCCGTTTAATCGGAGGGCTTTTAATCTCAGCAGGGAAAATACCTGGCAATCATTTTTACGAACAACACGCGTAGAATAAAATGCCTCCCGCCACCCCTTGCAGACGTCAGAATTTCATTCCCATTATGTTGCCCGGGAAAATAATTGGATTTTGGGAGAAATGCTGGCGATAAGATGGAACGGGGAGATAAAAAGAAAGAAACTACAGAAATCGGGATGCTGCCTAAAATAAATGGTCTTCCATAAATTACGCGAAAATGGGTTCTTAATTTTGAATAAAATTCAAACCTCTTTGAAAGACGAGAAATGAATGGGGGATCATCTGCCAATCTAGAGTAAAAATATTTAAATGCTTTCAACAGGATTGAGAGTAAAAATAGATTTAAGACACAGGAGCCAAATTCGGCTATGCTATGCTAAACCATGCAAAACTGAGTGTTAGATACAAGTAAGATGGGGGAGGGAGTTAAAACTGGTGTACAAGGAGGGTCGAAAATAGAGAAGGGTCGCTATGGTATCCCGGGGGATGTCACTCATGTTTACGAAAAACATTTAACCCTAAGAGAAAGAAAAAAATCACTCGGGGGCCTTGAGGTCAGGATTCTCATACCTACATAAAAAAGGTTAGCCCCTGAGAGGTATTAGTAAATGAATGCCGATTCCGTATCTGCATTCCATTTCTCCATTCATGTGAGATTAATTGATAAATTGTTGATTATCGTCACACTTAGAAGCAGTTAGTGAGTGAATGCAAATGTTATTTGGCTCAAGAGTTCAGGGGATTAAAGCCCGAGAGGGTTATGTTCCCCGACAAAAATAGTCGGTTTGGTTTGGCTCAAGAGTCAGATGCTGCACCAAACAAGATTTAACTGTGGTCTAGACGTGAAAAAAATTGAAGAAAAGACAAAAATTGGTTGACAAGAAGAAGGGTCGAAAACAGAGAAGGATCGCTAGGATAACCCAGGGGTGCGTCACCCGTGTTTACCAAAAACCCCATAGGAAAGAAAAAGATCATTAGAATGTCTGGGGGTCGTGATGCCCGTACTAACTTGAAGAAGATAAGTCCCAGAAGTCCCCTGAAATAATCCCCAAGGGCAGGGTACCCGGCTATACCCCCAGACGCTGGGTATCCATTTGAGTCGCCTCTTACGACATTCATGAGCTACAGTGGGACTATTCTGTCCTACCCGGTCACCACAAGGGTCACATTTAGAAGCAACACGAGGGTTACTGTATGCTTCGTAATTTTGAGCCACGATCAAGTCAAAAGTGAGTGATAGTAGAGTTTCATGGCGCAAGAGCCAAATATGGCAAAAATGCGCTAAATGTTTGTTTAGTAAATCATTTTTTTTTTTTTAATTACGCTAAGAACATATGATAAAAAATGTTCCGAGCGATTAAATCAATGCAAAAAAGAATAAAATCTTAAATTTCATGTATAAAACCAATTTTTCGTTACAAAAAGCAAACAAGTTAAGGGTTGAGGGTCCCCGATCAACACAGGCAAATTTAAAATAAGTGTGTGTTTTTTTTAAAAAAAAAAAGTGTGGCAATGCTTATTAACCACTAGAAAGACAATTAAATTGCAATGAACAGTGCACAGTCACATGAGAGACGACACATGGGATGGTAGCTCCTTCTACAAATTTCTACACCACGTCAACGGGAAGATTTGATTTTTGATTGATTGTTTATTAAAGACACTCTTAGAAACAGCACATGGGCTATTGAGGTCGTACCACGTAACTTTGAACAAAGGTCAAGTGACGAGGACAATACCTGAGCTGGCACCTTCTCCAAATTTCAGCACCATACCAAAGGGAAAACTTGGGGCATCGACAGGTTTAACGAGCATCAACCCCGCTACAATGCAACTTGTTGGTGGCGTGAGGGCTCCAGCCCACGACTCGAAGGAAACAACGCTGCACCAGGCTACCGCGGCGACACGTGAAAACCAGGAGCATCAACAGATTTCACGTGTATTTGTCCCACTACAGCGGCGAGTCGTTAGTAGAATCAGGATTCGAACCCTGGACATGACGGTAACAACGTCGGCCGCGAGTTCGCGATCATGATCACAGGCTGCCACGATTGTGTGGGAGGAGGGGGTAAAGAGAGACAGCAGATTGAATAAAAAATTAGCTCCCCCCCCCGGTTACTGTAGCAGCGCTTCTGTATGACGCTCTCCCTAACAAACTTTGCATTTATTACGCATGCATGACAGTTTATGAATTAGTATGATGACCTTGATACAAATTACATTCCCTAGGAACATAATCATTTGCCTTTGAGAGAAAAAAAAAACATAACTCCTCCCTTATTGTTTACTCAGCTTTTTCTTACTTTTCTTCGCTTCATACAATAAATCATGGCATTATACATTCGACTTGTTTTGACACTGACTGACAAAAAAAACATATTCGCTTTCACAGATTGCAACGGCGGTTCAGAAAGTACCCGTGTTTAGAATGGGTTTTTAGTTTAGTTTTTATTAACGTCGCACTAGAAGCAACACGAGGGCTATTGGCGACGGACCTCGTAATTTCGAACCACGGTCAAGTGATGAGGATGACACCTGAGCTGGCACCCCCCTCTCCTAACTTCCCCACCACGCCAACGGGAAGACTTTGGGCCCCAACAGATTTAACGTGCATCATCCCCGGCTACACGGCGGGTCTTTAGCGGCCTAGGATCGACCCCGCGACTGAACGAAAACCGTAGGCCACGAATCCGAAACCATGACCACTAGGCTACCGCAGCCACATGTTTAGAATGGGATATTAGAAATGGAAAATGGGTTAACTCAATGCAGCATTATTCATTGATCTTTTTTTCCTTTCCTAAGATGCCCACGAGTATAACTCCCTTCGCATTACAAAAGATTATCGTCACAACGTTAACAGCCAATGAGGCGGTCTTCTTTCTTTGGAGTAAATTCACTGGAAGCAATTCGTTGTTTTTATAGTTGCTTTATTTCCGGTGAATTCAAGTCTTATCGACGCAAAATAACGATGACAACTCGAAATGGAATCAACCAAAATCAATCTATGAATCAGTCACATTTGTTTCGGGGCTGTTTAATAAGTGGTAGCCCAAGATGCAAGCACCGATTTGCCTTAGCAACGCCATCTGTCGTCAAAAACAGGTACTTTTGGAGCTACCATCGTAACTTCCCGAAATTTTACTCAAATGGAAGAAGAGAATATTCAGTGGCCTCGGTTTGTATAAAAAATAAGGAAAATGTTTACTGATACACCACAATAAATTCTGTTTGTGGAGATGTGGTTAAATCATTACAGTATATGTGCATATTAATATAACAAAAAAAAAGGTATTTATGGAACTGGTTTAAAGGCAGAAAACTTTTTAAAAAAAGGTACATATAAATTGAAATTATACTCTTTTATTACAAAATTAAATTTTATAGTCTTTCGTAAAATCAATTTTTTTTTTCAAAACAGTCCCCCAAGTGTGGCGAAGAGTTCCTAGGACATGTTGAATATAATCCTGACGTTGTTTGCGTACTCCCATGATTTGTCTACTGTAATGAGTGATGCTGAAGTTTAATGGTGCAAGAGCCAGATATAGCTATGGAGTGCCAAACAAGGTGATCCAGACATTGTAAAAAAGAAAAATTGGTTAACTGATTGATTGGTTTTACATAAGTCGCACTGGAAGCAACGCAAGAACTATTGGCGACGGATCTCGTAATTTTGGGGCTCAGTAAGTGACGAGCACGACACCTGCGCTGGTACCTCACTCTCCAAACTTCCACTTCCAAGATGACTGGGGAACACGACACATGTAACGCTCATCAACCAGCTACATGGCGGGACTTCATAGTATCAAAGAATCGAGCCCACAAAACCGTCGGCCGCGATCATAACCACGAGGCAGACGCGGGCACAAAAATTGGTTGACAAGAAGAAGTGTCGAAAATAGAGAAAGAGCGCTAGGGTATTCCGGGGGTGCGTCACCCGTGTTCGCCAAAGACAGTAAATCCCATGGGAAAGGAAAAATATCACAAGAGTGCCTTGGATGAGTGCATGAGAACTTACATGAAGAAGGTAATCCCCTGAAGGCTTGTCTATTGAACATACTCGACAATCCTTTCGTTTCGAGAACGTAAAATGTGTAGCGTTCCCTCAAGTCTCGTTTCCTTTTCAAATGTTTAATACGTTGATTCCGTTACAATAGGGAACAAAATGGCGTTTTGTCCGAAAGACCACAAAATGAGAAAAAGTTGCATTTTGAAGAAAACATGTAAACAGCATAAAAACACTTAAAACTCACACACACACAAAAAAAAGTCAAAAACACGCGTTTTCAAACTCGAAATCGATCAACAGGAAACAGAATGATTCGAGAAGATAATTTCCTAAACACTGCAGTCGTAAAAAAAAAAATTTAAAAAACCCACGGGAAAATAAATTGAATAAAAAACATAGAAAACCGCTAAAAAAATTGGGGGGGGGGGGGGGATCACTAACACCGTTTGCCGTAAAATGTCTCCATACTCTTCGTGTTTTCAAACCAATAATATTTTTCAAGAAAACTTTTTATGCAGATTTTTCCTCGTTTCAGCAACACCAATCGAACCTTCGGCGCGCCTAGATAATGATGAAACTGATATTCCGGCCAAAGTAAGAGTGATTTTGCAACGGACACTAGACTACCGGCCATGTTTATCAAAAAAATGTCGGTCATATGTCCATTGGAATAATTAGAGATGTTAGGAGAGGGTGTGCCAGCTCAGGTGTCATCCTCGTCACTTGACCGTGGTTCAAAATTACGAGGTCCGTTGCCAATAGCCCTTGTGTTTCTTCTAGTGTGACGTTAATAAAAAAAAACTAAACTAATCGACTAATTAGAACCGGTAATCGCATTTATAGAAGGGTTACCAAAATAAAGGTTACCAATTTGGTGATTTATCGCCAATCAAAAATTTTCGTCGCTAAGAAGTAACGCTGAAATAGTATCCATCCCATTTGTCTATATGCATAAGGGACAACACAGTTTTTACAACAGAGCCTTTGGAACATTAATAGCCATATTCCAAATTCATTTTATGTTTGGGTTGAATATTGATTATTTTAACGTAAATAACACAAATGCTCAAATTCTTTATTTGTCCAGCAAAATAATAACGAATATTTGTTGGCAATAACGAATATTGTACTCGCTATATTTTGAGAAAATGGTATTTGTGTCCTAATGCAAGAATTTCCATTAAGTAAGAATTGGACGAATAAAACCAACTTCTCTAATAATAATAGAAAAAAAATGGAGTGAAATTGTTTTATTTATTATGTATTCAGTTTTAACATTAAGAAAATCAAAATAACATAAAACCAGCAAAAACTTGATCTGTTACAGGAACAACAATATCTATTCAAAAAATGCTATTTATATCAAACATGTTTTTAGATTTAGAACGCAATATTTGTTTTCTAATAGCTGTTTATCCAATTTTTAACTGAAAACATAAGCGAATTTTTAAGAGTTTATTTACTTAATTTATTATTCAATTCAATGTGATCCTAATGTATTTATTCATTTCTAGCAGATGTTCTCTTTTGTCAAGGTGAGCAAAACACTAGAAAAAAATTTTAAAATCATAAATTAACCAACAGTACAATAGCCAAATATTCTTCCAAATCAGAATGTAATTTATTCCATCGAAATATATTTTCAAACAGAAAAGTGTCACAACGTGAATATAAATTCGCATAGTGGTACACACATAAATGCATCTATCATAGTCATATATATAGTCACGTGATTGCTTTTTACCTTGACAAACAGTGTTGCCATGGTTGCGTTGGAAGAAGCGCTTAAATAAATTATTTCGTAATTAATAATACTGGAAATCGCACTGGCGAAATTCGCGAATTAGCATAGCACTCTAATTAAAGGCAAGGCATTCAAATTCTGGGTCGGGTTTTTTTTATAATATTCAGATTTTATGTAGGTATTTTATTTTCAAAATTTGAGAAAATAATAGTTTAATCTAACTGCCCGAAGAATTCTAAATACGAAAAAAAAAGTCTACCGTAAAGGAAAAATTCAGCATTTAGAATGATGAGCAATAAAACACAATACTTGACATTTATCAAAAATATTCACGTTATATCGAGACTTGTCATTATAATTCATTTATTTAATAACTAAAATTTTAAGAATTAAGAATTATTTTTATTGGTCATTCATTACCTTATAAAAATTCATGATTCACAAATTTTGAAGAGCACATTACAGGATACAGCTTCGAAGTTTCATTCATGGAAGAGTGGCCACTTTTAAAGCGAAAATATATATATATAACACATCAATCAATAACTCCCGAGACTAACATTGAAAACAACATTTTTTTTGCAAAATTTTTTTTATTCATCAACATAACACCTTTTGTTAATCACCTTTTAGGGTGATACAATCGTTCCAACGCTTTTCCAAATCTTTTTTTTTTTTTTTTTCGGTATGCTTCGTGTGCTATTGTGTGGGAGGGGTAAGAGAGACAATGGATTGAATAAAAATTAGCTCCCGGTTACTGGCAACAGCGCTTCTGTATGACTCCTAACAAACTTTGCATTTATTACGCATGCATGACGGTTTATGAATTAGTATATTGTATGATGCAAATTACATTCCTAGAACATAATCATTTACTTTGAGAGAAAAAAAACATAACTCCTCCTTATTGTTTACTCAGCTTTTTCTTACTTTTCTTCGCTTCATACAATAAATCATGGCATTATACATTCGACTTGTTTTTTGACATGACTGACAAAAAAACATATTCGCTTTCACAGATTGCAACGGCGGTTCAGAAAGTACCGTGTTTAAGAATGGGTTTTAGTTTGGTTTTATTAACGTCGCACTAGAACAACACGAGGGGCTATTGGCGACGGACCTCGTAATTCGAACCACGGTCAAGTGAGGATGACGACTGGCACCCCCTCTCCTAACTTCCCACCACGCCAGCAGGAAGACTTTGAATTGTGGAACCCCAACGTACATCATCCCGGCTACACGGCGGGTCTTTATGACACCTAGGATCGACCCCGCGACTGAACGAAAACCGTAGGCCACGAATCCAGAATATGACCACTAGGCTACCGCAGCCACAGAATGGGATATTAGAAATGGAAAATGGGTTAACTCAATGCAGCATTATTCATTGATCTTTTTTCCTTTCCTAAGATGCCCGGTATAACTCCCTTCATTACAAAGATTATCGTCCTGGCGTTAACAGCCAATGAGGCGGTCTTCTTTCTTTGGAGTAAATTCACTGGAAACAATTCGTTGTTTTATGGTTGCTTTATTTCCGGTGAATTCAAGTCTTATCGACGCAAAATAACGATGACAACTCAAGTGGAATCAACCAAAATCAATCGAATCCAGTCACATTTGTTTCCGGGGCTGTTTTAATAAATTAGTAGCCCAAGATGCAAGCACCGATTTGCCTTGTAACACCATCTGTCGTCAAAAACGGAGTACTTTTGGAGCTACCATCATAACTCGAAATTTTTACTCAAATGGAAGAAGAGAATATTCAATTGGCCTCGGTTTGTATAAAAAATAAGGAAAATGTTTACTGATACCACAATAGAAGTCTGTTTGTGGAGATGTGGTTCTAAATCATTACAGTATATGTGCATAATATAACAAAAAAAAAGGTATTTATGGAACTGGTTCTTAGAAAACTTTTAAAAAGATTACCTATAAATTGAAATTATACTCTTTTATTACAAAAAATTAAGATTTTATAGTCTTTTTCGTAAAATCAATTTTTTTTCAAAACAAGTCCCCAGTGTGGCGAGAGTTCCTAGGACTGTTGAATATAATCCTGACGTTGTTTGCGTACTCCCATAGTTTGTCTACTGTAATGGTGATGCTGTGAAGTTTAATGAATTTTGAGCAGATATAGCTATGGAGTGCCAAACAAGGTGGTCAGACATTGGCCAAAAAAGAAAATTGGTTAACTTGATTGATTGGTTTTATAAGTCACACTGGAAGCTTAACGCAGAACTATTGGCGACGGATCTCGTAATTTTGGGGCTCAGTAAGTGACGAGCACGACACCCCTGCGCTGGTACCTCACTCTCAAACTTCCCACTTCAAGATGACTGGGGGAGACACGACACATGCAACGCTCATCGTAATAGCTACATGGCGGGACTTCATAGTATCAGACACAAACCGTCGGCGCGATCATAACCACGAGGCAGACGCGGGCACAAATTGGTTGACAAGAAAGAAGTGTCGAAAATAGAAAGGCATAGAATTATTCCGGGGTGCGTCACCCGTGTTCATAAAGACAGTAAATCCATGGGAAAGGAAAAAATATCACAAAGTGCCTTGGATGAGTGCGAGAACTTACATGAAGAAGGTAATCCCTGAAGGCTTGTCTATTGAACATACTCGACAATCCCTTTCGTTTCGAGAACGTAAAAAATCGCGTTCCCTCAGTCTCGTTTCGCTTTTCAAATGTTTAATACGTTGATTCCGTTACAATAGGGAACAAAATGGCGTTTGTCCAGACACAAAATGAAGAAAAGTTGCATTTTTGAAGAAAACATGTAAACAGCATAAAAAGCACTTAAAACTCACACACACACAAAAAAAAAGTCAAAGCACGCGTTTTTTAAACTCAAAATCGATCAACGGAAACAGAATGGTCGAAGATAATTTCCTAAACACGCAGTCATAAAAAAAAAATTTAAAAAAAACCCACGGGAAAATAAATTGAATAAAAACGAAAACATAAAAAAAAATTGGGGGGGGGGGGGGGATCACTAACACCGTTTGCCGTAAAATGTCTCCATACTCTTCGTGTTTTCAAACCAATAATATTTTTCAAGAAAACTTTTTATGCAGATTTTCCTCGTTTTCAACTTAACACCAATCCAGACAGCTAGTGTGATGGCTTGAAGCCGGCAAAGTAAGAGTGATTTTTGCCTTGACATGAGCTACCGGCCATGTTTATCAAAAAATGTCGGTCATATGTCCATTGGAATAATTGAGAGATGAAGGTGTGCCAGCTCAGGTGTAAATCCGACAAATGATTCAAAAATACGAGTCCGTTGCCAATAGCCCTTGTGTTTCTTCTAGTGTGACGTTAATAAAAAAAACTAAACTAATCGACTGAGTAGAACCGGTAATCGCATTTTATAGAAGGTTGCAAATAAGGTGCCAATTTTGAATTTATCGCCAATCAAAGAATTTTCGCTAAGTAACGCTGAAATGGTATCCATCCCATTTGTCTATATGCATAAAGAGGACAACACAGTTTTACAACGCTTTGGAACATTAATAGCCATATTCCAAATTCATTTTATGTTTGGGTTGAATATTGATTATTTTAACGTAAATACCTAAAATGCTCAAATTCTTTATTTGTCCAGCATAAAATGAATATTTGTTGGCAACTAACGAATATTAACCTCCTTATATTTTTGAGAAAATGGTATTTGTGTCCCTAATGCAAAATTTCCATTAAGTAAAATTGTAGATAAAATAACTTCTAATAATAATAGAAAAAAAATGGAGTGAAATTGTTTTATTTATTATGTATTCAGTTTTAACATTAAGAAAATCAAAATAATAACATAAAAGAGCAAAACTTGATCTGTTACAGGAACAACAATATCTATTCAAAAATGCTATTTATATCAAAACATGTTTTTAGATTTAGAACGCAATATTTGTTTTCTAATAGCTGTTTATTCAATTTTTAACTGAAAACATAAGCGATTTTTTAGAGTTTATTTACTTAATTTATTATTCAATTCAATGTGATCCCTATGTATTTATTCATTTCTAGCAGATGTTCTCTTTGTCCAAGGTGAGCAAAACACTAGAAAAAAAATTTGCAAAATCATAAATTAACCAACAGTACAATAGCCAAATAATTCTTCCAAATCAGAGATGTAATTTTTCCATCGAAATATATTTTCAAACAGAAAGATGTCAACAACGTGAATATAAATTCGCATAATGTACACATAAAGATACCTATCATAGTCATATATATATGTCACTGATTGCTTTTACCTTGACAAACAGTGTTGCCATTGGTTGCGTTGGAAGAAGCGCTTAAATAAATTATTTCGTAATTAATAATACAAAATCGACATGGAAATTCCGAATTAGCACTAGCACTCTAAGTAAAGGCAAGGCATTCAAATTTGGATCGGGTTTTTATAATATTCAGATTTTATGGTGATTTTTATTTCAAAATTTGAGAAAATAATAGTTTAATCTAACTGCCTCGAAGAATTCTAAATAATCGAAAAGTCTACTCGTAAGGAAAAATTCAGCATTTAGAATGATGAGCAATAAACACAATACTTGAATTTATCAAAATATTCACGTTATATCGAGGACTTATATTATAATTCATTTATTTAATAATAATTTTAAGATTAAAATTATTTTTATTTCATTCATTACCTTTATAAAATTTCATGATTCAAAATTTTGAAGAGCACATTACAGGATACAGACTGATCTTCATCTCATGTGAAGAGTGGCCACTTTTGAACGAAAATATATATATAGCACACATCAATCAATAACTCTCGAGACTAACATTGAAAACACATTTTTTTCACAAATTTTTATTCATCAACATAACACCTTTTTGTTAATCACCTTTGTAAAGATTGATACAATCGTTCCAACGCTTTTCCAAATCTTTTTTTTCCGTATGAAACTTTTTTTGCGAGTAAATAGCGATAAACAGCTTTCTGAATCATCGACTCGAATGCGCTTTTGTTCCATCGAAACAATCGCAGCACCCATTGGAAAAAACCTTTTTCATGACTCAATTTTTCATCGCAAGGAGTAGTAAATACACTTCCATATGATAGCCTGTGCTCATCTCAAATCTCCACGGAGCTTCACTTTACGATCTTCATTATATTTCTTTGTCACTTCCACCCACATTTTTCCAGTGTAACGAGCTCCCACAGGTCTACCGCGTTCGTCTTTGTGTCGGTACGACCACGTTTAAATCGGCAACCACCAACAAATCAGTTGTTCTTTTGATGGACAAGAGTCGGTAACTTTCAATCCATTAGCTTCGTTGCACTGGTGTTTTACCCATTAAAAAACAATGTTTTATCAGAACACGAAACTCGGATGTTAATGTCCATTTTTTAAACAACTACAAACGACTTTATTAACCTCGATAACCCAGTTGTTTCTGGTCCGATCGACTTAAAATTTTGACACGTACTTAAGCAAGGTTAGTACTCTGAAAGACCTGGTTACTGGTTTCACGAGCGCCATCTCTTAGTTAGTACTCGGAGTTTTGATTGATGTGTGTTACATATGGGTCTTTTTCTTCTACTGAAACCCGCCTGATATTGGTTATGTCCACCTGTGAAAGTGGAGGGCATTTCAAAGTTTCCTTTTACAGAACACTTACATTACCTTTTCTCATTCTCCCGCCTTCAAGTTACACAAAGGCTTCGTTGATTCTAAGGAATAGTTCCTAACCCTTTTTGGCCTACTAGAAAACAAAAACAAAAAAAAAATTACTGATCACCCCCTTCTAAAAAAGAAAATCATCGTCTTTGTGTGTTTTCAGAAAAAAGAACACGCCGATTGTCGTTCTTGGAAATCAATAATATAGTTGTGAGTTAATATATTTTTAAGACACAATACCTTGCAGGCAAATTTTCTGATTAGATATTGATAAGAAAAAGATTTCATTCACCTTATTTGAAAATAATACAAATAAAAAAAGCATTTCAGAAAAGGAAGAAAAAAACCATTATAATATACAAACAATTATTCCTAATTTTAATTTTTTTTTCCCCAAAAAATTTTCGATACTTTCAAATTTCTACTTATTCTACACATTTTAAAATTTTTCAGTAATTTTTTGTTCAATTTCTTAGATAGGTTTTGTTTGGTTTTATTAACATCGCCTAGAACAAACACGAGGGTTATTGGCGAAGGGCCTGGCGTTTCTGAACCTCGGTCAAGTGACGAGGACGACACCTGATCTGGCACCTCCCTCTTCTAACTTTAACTCTACACCTTCAGGAGAACTTGCGAGTCTCGGCATGTTTAACATGCATCAGCCCCGACTACACGGCGGGTCTTCAGTAATATCAAGGCTCGGACTCAAGAATCCACGAAATCGGCCGCGGCCACCTTAATTTCTTTGAAGTGTCTCTCACATTTCGGTACATGGGTTTAGTTGTGTAGGAGTGTTATTTATAGTTATATATATAAAAAAAAAATTTTAAAAAGCATCTCTTCATTCAAAGACTAATTACATACACAGAATTATCAAACACATTATGATAAACAACAACAACAAAAAAAAAAAAAAAAAAAAAAAAAAAAAAAAAAACCTTAACATTTTAAAAGCAAATGACCGTCAAGAAAAAGCGGTGAAAAAGCAGTTTATAAAGTTTTGAAGATCAACGAAATGATTCTGCACAATGTCAAAGGAAATTTAAATAACTTACTAATTAATGTAGCTAGAGCAGTGAAATTTGGTTAAAATATTTATGAAAGTCATACAATTAAAATATAATAATAATTTATATATATATATATATATATATATATATATATATATATATATATATATAAGGGATGAAGAGTTACTGTTTATATAATAATATAAAAATGTAGTCGAAGAGTCAGAAAAGTAAATCAGAGAGTTGGATACAAATAGGATTAACATACTGTTTAGAATCAGTGGCGTGTCGTTGGGAGCCATGAATTTTGTCGTGACATGTCCAAACATTTAAAAATAATTTTTTTAATAAAGTCGAGACATACACATACTGAGGTGCTCTGTGCATGCTCCAGATCGATCCGCATTTAATTAATAATTCGATAAAAAACCAACGTTTTTAAAAACAACGTTTTTACAACTTTTATATGGAAAAGTTTTTAAAGAAAATTATTGAAATATTAGTTCGTTTTTGAAGTGTTATTTTATCTTTAAAATTTACTATAAAAGAGACATTTGTGAGCGTATTAAAAATTCATAATACTCATAAAATCAAAACATGCATTTGAAGTTTATGAATCATTCTATATAAAAAATAATGGAACGAAATTCAGAAAAATTGTGATAAGACTCGGCATAA
>BMAW01019816.1:57297-77187 GCA_019974015.1 Nephila pilipes
ATATTGGAAACTTTCTTTCTTGCGAATGATTACTGACTGAAAGTCAGTAACCCTTACTATCTCCCCTTTGTTAGTTTTACGACACCTCATGTGGCGTGGGGAGTGCCCGGTGTTCCCAGAGGGGGAAAGAAATTCTTTCCTCAATACCAAAAGCGCCGGGAGGAAAGAATATTTTGACTTATTAAAATTATTGAAATATTAGTTAAAACTTGTCGCAAATGTCTAAATATTGCATTGTTAGGCGAGTACGAACGATTCCCAAATTTTCAAAGCTCTAGCTTGATGGGAAGTTGGTTAAATTAACGATCGAAAATTTGATGACACACACACACTCACACACCAAGTGAAATTCAGAAAAATGTTTTAATAAAAAGGGTATTGGGCCGTAATGTACTGATTAAGCTATAATGCACCAATGTTACTCGCGTCAGGTACGTAGCCAGGACTGAAAATTAGGTCGGGCACTGGGTTTTATGGGAGGGACGGGATAAAATATCATCATATATCTAAAGTAAACTGGAACTAAATTTTACTTATGTATAATTATTACACAATTTATTGATTTAATAGAATACCAGACAGATATATATATATAACACATATAAAGTTTAAAATATAATAATTTGTTACAAAAATCGTAGGGAGCATTTCAATACAAATAAAATATTGAATAAATCATTTGACTTTGCACCTTCAGAAAGAATTCCAGTTGGCAACAAAGAATTACTTCCATTCTTACATGGCCTTACGTATGCCTTAGTTGAAATATCTAATCTTTAAAGAAGCTATTCACTCATTTTTAAGCATTTAGATAGGAATAACTGCAATTTGCGTTTTCATTTGCATATAAAATTATTTCATTTCGTTATACAAGTATCTCTATTCGTCTTTTATTAAATATACATAGATATTTATATTAAACTTTATAACGAATTAATTAATAATAGAATTAATTCAATGATAGCAATATAATATTGTCATAAAATGATATTAATGTAATATTGAAATATAATTGAATATACCAGGTGATTTTTAAATAAAAGTTCATGAAATGTAGTACATAATCTTCTTTTTAACTGTTCTCCAAACTTATTATCGAGAAACATTCTTAAAAATGAAAATTTAAAAAGGGTAAACAATGGCTCAGCTTTAGTATCACCCACCTAAATTTTTCGCCAAAAAATACTGCCAAGTTTGCGATAAACGATAATTTGTATCAACCCATACCACAGCCCACTGGAATGCACTCTAAGCAATACCTAAGTTTTAAGAAATAGTTTTTTATATGAAAAAAAGAAAATAAATTTTCAAAATTACGAAGTTCTATAATTGTTTCAAAGAAAATATACAATACTATCATTAAAAGATCGGGTTCACTATATCTTGTTAATTGATTTCTATATGATAAGTAAAATATTTTGTATAATATATATTTAAAAATAGCACTTAAATTTAAATGCAGATATATCTGAAAAATCATGTCCATATTCAACTTAAAGGGAAAGAAGAACTTTTGGACTAAAAAAATTTTATAAATAATTTTAATTTATAAAAATTATTTTATAAATAATTCAATAAAATGATTGAAATATCATTATAAGGTGCACAAAAAAAAAATTTCCCAAGTTGTACAAATAATTTTTAAAACATAAATGTCACAAAAAGATAGAATCTTTAACTTGGAATCATAGCTTCACCTTCCTGTCCTAGTACCCTTAACAATATCTATAAATTTGGAACATGTATTTTTATTTTGGAACATGGAATCCATTGGAAATTTTGATGGTAACTCTTTTTTAAAACACGATACTTGGCGCCAAAAAAAATGGTGTCAAATTTGACAGGTGGGCTATAACTAAAGCTGTTCTAAGAAATCTATAAATATGGGCAAACATTTTTCCAGTACACGTACTGCCCGACACTCTACGAGTGTAATATAACAAAGCTATAATGTACTGATACGTACCTTTAATGCGAACTGATCTAGTTAAAAGACATTCAGAACTATTTGTTGAGACGTGTTCGATGATCTGTAGTAGTAATCTTAGAGTGGCGAACTAGAAATTTCCATCCACAACTTTCTTTCCCAATTTTACAAATGTACGTATGTGAATTATCCTGAAAGACAGCATTCCAAAATACCTCCTCAAATCCTATTCATTCCCTCCTGCCCGTTTCTAGGAATCAACCATGGGTTCATTACCCCATACATGGTATTCCTTTTACCCTACTCTACCCGCTATTTCTAAGAATCCATTTGTCCACTACATAGACACCCCTTGAAAAATCAGAACAATAGTGGAATGGACCACAGAGGAGTGGTCCGTTCCACTATAGAAAAGAAGTGTCCACTTCTTTTCTATCTACAGGGCTTGTTCGTTTCTGACTAAAAAAATATTTTACCATTCATCGGCGTACCCAGAAAATAATTTTGAGGGGTGCATATCGTCACTACCATGACAGAAGCAATTTTTTTAGTTTAGAATTACGACTTGGTAAAAAAGTAAATAAGACGCTATATCAATCTTACTTTTATGTAAAACTATTAAAAGTATTGATATAATTTTATCAAGTTACAGAAATCTAAAAAGTAAATATCATTCCAGAAAAATGATTGAGATACCATGAGAATAACATTTGCATTTTGGGAGGGGGGTGCATTTTTTAAAGGTGCACCCCTTTCCTCTCTTCGTCTACAAACACTGAGTCAGACGACCTTTTTCAGAGACAGCAAAGATTTTACAACGTTTTTCTGAATTTCACTTGGTGTGAGTGTGTGTGTGACTGTGTGTGTGTGTGAGTGTCATCAAATTTTCGATCGTTAATTTAACCAACTGCCCATCAAGCTAGAGCTTTGAAATTTTGGGAATCGTTCGTACTCGCCTAACAATGTAATATTTAGACGTTTGCGACAAGTTTGAACTAATATTTCAATAATTTTAATAAGTCAAAATATTCTTTCCTCTCGGCGCTTTTAGAATTGAGGAAAAAATTTCTTTCCCCCTCTGGGAACACCGGGCACTCCCCACGCAGCATGCGGTATCGTAAACCTTTTGTACTCACAAAGGGGAGATACTATCTCCCCTTTACTATCTCCGAGATAGTAAGGGTTGCTGACTTTTAGTCAGTAATCATTCTCAAGAAAGAAAGTTTCCAATATTTGGCGCCGTGTCTTATCACAATAATTTTTTCTGAATTCTGGTTCCCATTTTTTTTAATAGAATGACTTACAAACTTTCAAATGCATGTTTTGATTTTATGAGTATTATGAATTTTTTAATACTCTCACAAATGTCTCTTTTTAAGTGAATTTTAAAGTTAAAAATAACTAACAGTTTTAACTAATATTTCAATAATTTTCTCTAATAAACTTTGCCACCATATAAAAACGTTGTTTTTAAAAACGTTGGTTTTTATATCGAATTATTTTTATTCTTTTCACAGAAACTGACCCAGAAGAAATTTTTTTTTTCTTCGTGATGAAAAAAATTTAAACGTGAGGAGAAAAAAAAAGTGATTATGGTAAAGATTTAGAATACTTCTATTTTAGAAAGAATTATTCTGAAACATAATCTCAATTTCTAGAAAAAAATCTTGGAGGGGGGAGAGCTTATGTACCTATGCACTTCTCGGGTACGCCACTGTTGCCATTTTAACTGTGAGTTATAGCATTAATATAAATTAAGCGATAATAAGTTCTAACATCAGTATGAATTTTCTGCATAGCCATCTTTTGCGTTAAAATTACAGAGTACTGATTAATTCGAGAAATAAGTTTATCGTCACGCATACCATTTTTTCAATACGTAAATCAATTGCCTGTTACAAAAAAAAAATTAATAAAAGAATACTTAAAATACTTTGCGAAAATGTATTGTTTTATCAACCAATCCTTCACGGATAACTGTTTTTTTTTTACTGGCCCTTTGTTTCTTCTTTATTGCTAGCATAGTAGATCTAATGAGGGTGGTTCAAAAAGGACTTGGTATTTGAAGACATGTGGCATCATTAAAGTAAATTGTTGTTTTCATTGGGTGCTGTCATCCGTTAAATAAAACAGAAACAAATTTGACATTGATTCATAAGTTAGTTTTGATTTGGTAGTCATTTGATGACAAATCAAAATGTCATTGCTGCCGCGTCGAATTGTCACCGTCGATGAGACCTGAATTCCTTATTAAACATCCGAAATCGAGCAAAAATCAAAACCTTGGGTTGCTTTCGGTGAATATTTTCCAAAAAAAAGGGCGAAGATGGTCTCATCGGCCAGAAAAGTTATGACGAAGAATTTTTGAGGCGCGAAAGGAGTCATGATCAGAGTTACTGAGACTTGGACAGCTGTCTGATGAGTCATGCTGCTTACTAAAAACAAACCATTTTCGATGCTATGAGCGTCTTTTTGGATTTTCTAAAGATTTATAGAAGGACCCTCGTAATTTCTGTCCCCTAACACGTCATCACTGTTCCTAAAAATAACTTTGTAATAATATGTGGCTTCAAGGACCTTAGAATGTGTGATTGGAGTCTAGTTTTTGTTCATCTTCCTTGTTATCCGACACCTCTTCACCTACAACAATTATCTTAAAATCTGGCCCTGTATGTACCTACTCTTAACAAGATGTCGTGACATCATCCGAGCAAAATATTCATCTGGAATTTCTACAAAAGAAAATTAATATGACACCGCAATGTTGATAAGCGAATTTTATCGAGAGAGTTACGGTAAAACCACGTGTAAGTGAGTGAGTGAATGTAAAGTTTATTGGCGCAAGAGCCAGATATGGCTATGCTGCGCCAAACAAGATTAAACTGTGGTCTAGACGTGAAGTTGAAAAAAAGAAAAAGTGGTTGACAAGGAGAGTCGAAAATAGAGAAGGATCGCTAGGGTATCCCGGGAGTGCGTCACCCGTGTTTACCAAAGACAGTAAACCCCATGGGAAAGAAAAAGATCACTAAGGTGCCTCGGGGTCATGATGCCCGTACTTATCTGAAGAAGGCAAGTCCCTGAGATCCCCTGATATAATCCCCAGGGGCAGGGTGCCCGGCTATACCCCCAGACGCTGGGTTCCCATTTTAATCGCCTCTTACGACATGCATGAGCTACAGTGAGACTATTCTGTCATTCCCGGTCATCACACGGGTCAAAACCGCGTGTAAAACAGATTAGTGAGTTACTGAATCGTGTGTTAATGGGATCCGATTTCAAATTCTATCTATAATTAAAACGTTCTTCACTATAGAACGCTCCAATATGAAAAGTCTTAGCTACAAATAAATTCGAATTTATTTCTAGTGAAATTTCAAGAATGAAATAACCGAATTGACAAAAAAAAAAGACGCTTCTAATATAATATACAATTTTAATTTGAAAAATTGTTTCGAATTCTCATAAAAATTTTTGAAAAATCTTACAAGCAACCGTCGTCTATTAAATTTTACAAATAAACATCGTCTGTATTACTGTTTTAAGTAGAATCATTCCTTCAAAACATGTGAGTGAGTGAGTGAGTGAGTGAGTGAATGTAAAGTTTATTGGCGCAAGAGCCAGATATGACTACGTTGCGCCAAACAAGACTTAACTGTGGTCTAGACGTGAGGAAATTGAAGAAAAGATAAAAATGGGTTGACAAGAAGAAGGGTCGAAAATAGAGAAGGATTGCTAGGGTAACCCAAGGGAGCGTCACCTGTGTTTACCAAAGACAATAGGCCCCATAGGAAAGAAAAAAAATCACTAGGGTACCTCGGGGAAGTGATGCCCGTACTTACCAAAAGATGGCAAGTTCCTGAGGTCCTCTGATATAATCCCCAGGGGCTGAGTGCCCGGCTATACCCCCAGACGTTGGGTACCCATTTTAGTTGCCTTTTACGACATGCATGAACTGTAGTGGGACTATTTTGTAATTCCCGGTCACCACACGGGTCTTTAAAACATGTAAAAAATGCAAAAAAAAAAAAAACCATTTTTAAATTGGTTTTGTCATATGCATTATATCTGTTAATATTTTTTAAAAAATAACGCCAAATATGGTGACTGATTGATTATGCATAAGAAGTAACACGAGGGGTATTGGCAATGAATCTCATCATTATGAATCTCTATCAAGTAACGCGATAATGATTCCTGAACCGTTACACCGCTCTCCTAAGTTCCACATCACTCCTATAAAGACCCCGATTGATAAAACGTAAATTAATTTAATTGTGCTTTTCGGAAGGACGAAACCCGTCAAGTTCTGGCGAACTTCGGTAAATAAAACTGACGGAGTGAATCACTCGAAATTTTACGACACAACAATTCAGATTGATTCACTTCCATTAAATACTATTCATCCATCAGACATAAAAAAAAAAAAATCCAAATATGGCAGCCAATGAAATTTCTACAATAGCTCATAAAAGCCTTAGACTGATCTCACCAGCACACAATGATCATTATTTATCTCTTTCAGAATGGTCAACAGAAACTTCAAACTCTTTACAAAAATTGTTTAACATTTCGACCTCAATTTCTTTGCCCATGAATGATATACAAGACTGAATTCCGTTCAAGTGGAATGGTTTCTGAATATCTAGTTAACACAAAGCTATCAATCTTTGTATGCTCTAGCAGTTTGTTATTCAAGCACATTAATCTTTTTTTACATATAAGATTTCACATTATTCTGTTTAATCCCCACAAATTAATTCCATACACTTGTTTGAAAATAAAGATTTATGCACTAAAGTCCTTTAATATTTAATTAAGAAGTTGCTTTTCTCTTTACATGTTATTATAGTCTAGTGTTCAATTTTCCGCACATTAATTAATTTTATTCATATTTAAAAGATTCAATTACAATGCCTTATACAAAAATATAACTATTATTGTCAATATATTATGGGCTATTATTATTGTTATGGAATATATTTATCACTGCCTTTTTTTACCTTTGACTGGGTACTTATTAATGTATGTGCATGATATTCTAAATATCATCAGCATGAACCTTAATTAAAGATTAAAAATAGAACAACAAAAAAGTTTCTAGGGATAAGAATGATTAAATTGAATACAGAGAGACAAAGATAAATGTTAATTATTGTTGATAATGCAAAATTAACTGGAATTGCAAGACATCTTTAGTATACTTTTCACCGTGAAATTAAAAGATAATTCAAATCTTAGTTTATTCCATTATTTACAGGGGTTCATAGCCCACAATTTACGAATGATTTTAAGTTAACAAAGCACCTTCGAAGAAAATTTTTGAATCAACGTAAATTTTACCTACAAATGCATATTTCATTACCTTATAGAGCTGTGGGCCACGTTAGCCTAGTGGTCAAGGTCGTGGACTCGCGGCCGTTTGTTTTCGTTCAGTCGCGGGTTCGATCCTTGGCCGCAAAAGACCCACCGTGTAGCCGGGGCTGATGCACGTTAAATCTGTTCGGGGCCCATAGTCCTCCCGTTGGCGTGGTGGGGATGTTAGGAGAGGGGGTGTCAGCTCAGGTGTCATCCTCGTCACTTGACCGTGGTTCAAAATTACGAGGTCCGTCGCCAATAGCTCTCGTGTTGCTTCTAGTGCGACGTTAATAAAAAACTAAACTAATACCTTATAGAGCTTCAAAATTAGAAAATCACCAAAGAAAAACTTTGTAAGTGTAAAGTTTTACTGTCAAAAGGGCATTTTATACAAATATAAACGAAAATTCAGACTTTATGAAAAATAGTGTAACTCAAAAGAAAATAAATATTCTCTGACTTTTTGTAAGTTGAATAACAAGGAATATAGCGATATCAAGGGAATAAACTTATTACATTGATAATATAGCCCTTATTGTCGGAAGCTATGGTAGTTCCGAGTTCTGAACACAAATTTTCTTTAAAAATCGTCGTAGTTTTTACTTTATTGCAAACATTAACAAAAATAATTCGATATGAAAACCAACGTTTTTAAAAACAGCGTTTTTATATGATGGCAAAGTTTATTAAAAAAAATTATTGAAATATTAGTTAAAACTGTTAGTTATTTTTAACTTCAAAATTTATTTAAAATGAGACATTTGTGAGCGTATTAAAAAATTCATAATACTCAAAAAATCAAAGCATGCATTTGAAAGTTTGTAAGTCATTCTATTAAAAAAAAAATGAGAACCAGAATTCAGAAAAAATTCTTGTGATAAGACATAGCGCCAAATATTGGAATCTTTCTTGCGAATGATTACTGACTGAAAGTCAGTAACCCTTACTATCTCCCCTTTGTTAGTTTTACGATACCTCATGTGGCGTGTGGGGAGTGCCCGGTGTTCCCAGAGGTTGAAAGAAATTTTCTCCTCAATCCTAAAAGCACCGAGGGGAAAGAATATTTTGACTTATTAAAATTATTGAAATATTAGTTAAAACGTGTCGCAAACGTCTAAATATTGCATTGATAGGCCAGTACGAACGATTCCCAAAATTTCAAAGCTCTAGCTTGATGGGAAGTTGGTTAAATTAACGATCGAAAATTTGATGACACACACACACAAAGTGAAATTCAGAAAAACGTTGTAAATAACATAGATGTAAGACTCCGCTTCTCAATAAGATAGAAACAAAATTCAAACAGATTTTTAAAGATAAAAGATTGAATTTTGATATGATACCTAAATTTTTAAGAAATCGATATCTTTACAAAAAACGGCTCTTACGGCTTTTGTTTCAATTAAATGTAAATGTTTGTTCAGTATCTTAACTAAAGATTTACGAATTGGTTTGACAAACAATTGCGATCTCGGATTGCGTTAAGAGCAGAATCGCAGAATCATTAAAACTGCAACGTGATATGCGGTCGATCCCAAAAGATTAATTGCTTGAAAGAAACAAAAAAAAAAAAAAAAAAAATCTTTAGAGGAAGATGAGAACATGTTAAAGTTTGATGTCCCTTAAAGAGTAAAAAAAAAAAATTCGATGATTTATTGCAATGAAATGTCATTTAATAGCGCAAGCGACACGCCGAAAAGAAAAAAAAGAAAAGTCGTCAAGGAAAGAGTTACATATTCACATTTACAACTGATAGGTGTTAAATCTTGAAATAGAGAATGAATTCTTAAAAAAAAATTAATGGAGGTATATTTGAAAAAATAAAAAAGATTAACAGTTATTCATATTTCAAAAATGCTTTTTTTTTTTTTTGCATTCATTTCTAAACGAATTTTGTAACAGCAATAATAATAAAGATATTTTAAAGTTATTAAATGTTAAACTGTATGCATATTAATCTACGCTGCAAATTAGATTTCAATCTGAGCTGCATAAGCTAAAATAATGGAACATAAATCAATCTTTAGCATTTGCAGCGCATGCATTGATGTTCAGCATTTTGTGAAATATGTTATAATTTTTAATAAAAACCTCTTTTTTTTAAATTTATCTTATTCGGTTTTAACATGTAGTATTAAATCATTATGGTACTTAACCGAAAAATTAAATTAACTCTAAAATACTGTACACTAAAGAATTTTTCATTGTTTATAGGCATTTTTAGAATCAACAAGAATTTGGAATCCATCCATCTATGATACATACGATTATTCATACACTAAATAAGTTTAAAAATGAAGCAGATGACACAGTATTACAATCAACCATTCAATCAGAATTCAAGATTTTTCTTCACAGTTACAGGTAACTGGAGTCGTTAAAAATGAAAAAGGTTTTTTTTTTTTTTTTTAAATTTGTAGAAAAGAGAGTTCTAAATTTGTTTGAAAGGAACACGGCCGTATTGAAACTTTAGAATGGATTAAATGATGGTGAAGCTTAATGGCGCTAGAATCAGATACGGCTAGGC
Source organism: Nephila pilipes (assembly GCA_019974015.1). Taxonomy (NCBI): domain Eukaryota; kingdom Metazoa; phylum Arthropoda; class Arachnida; order Araneae; family Nephilidae; genus Nephila; species Nephila pilipes. The sequence goes on from BMAW01019816.1 coordinate 67,107, forward strand.
TGCGCCAAACAAGGCGTTGAAAATTTGGTTGACAAAAAGGAGGATCAAAATTAGAGAAGGATTCCTAGAATTTCTCGGGGGCGTGTCATACATGTTTATCAGACAGTAAACCCACGGGAAAGAAAAGGATCGTTAGGGGATGATGATTCCCGTGCCTACCTGGAGAGAGCAAGCTCTTGAGGGCAAGAATGGATTGAAAAATATATGGGTGAATGAAAGTGAAAGTTGAAGTTGAAGTTCATGGCACAAGCGCCAATGTGAAAGTGAATGTCAATGTATGGGTTTATGGCACAAAGGACATCCGTCTATGCTGCTCCAAATTATGTGTTCATCTAGACGTTAGAAGAAGAAAAAACTGATTGACAAAAAGAGAAGGATCGCTGGAATATGCTGGGGGCGTGTCACTCGGGTTAACTAAAGACAGTAAACCCCACAAGAAAGAAAAAGATTACATAGGGTACCAGTACTTACTAATAGAAGGTAAGCCTCTGAGGGGGTGAACAATGCATGAAGCTACGATTGGTTATGACATCTAGATAACCAATTTCAATTGAGTTACATACAGCGGTTGCTCTCCCGTTTTTCCGCTCTGCGTTTCCCCCTTCTGTTAACACTTGGAGGATATTTTATTGGCATTATTTAAAATGAAACTCTCACCCAGTAAAATGAAACGTGACTTATGTCGATTACATTGCAGTTATGAAGTGTAGAGAAGCGATTGGATAAATTGCCTTTACACGCAGCGAAGCATTAAATAATAGATGTGGTTGGAAGTTAATTAGCTGGTGATAGAGGTAGTGAAGCGAAATCATTTAAAGTCCTCTAGACCAGCCGTATGTAGTCTATGAAGCGTCCGGAACAATCACAGAAGGAAACAAAAGGGTTCAGGACTCGATTGATTTGGTTTTACTAACGTCGCAATAGTAGCAATACGAGAACTATTGGCGACGGACCTCGTGATTTCAAACCTCGGTCGAGTAACGAGGACGACACCTCAGCTGGCACCTGCTTCTCAACACTTCCACACCACGTCAGCGTTAGGACTCGAACTCTCATCTATTTGACGGGAAAGGAATCTAACTCGATCCGTTCGGTCAAATAAATAATTTAATCTTTTAAAATATATTAGTTCAGACGCATTAAATTATTTAAACCTCAGAGATAGCAAAATAGGCACAATCCATGACCTGAATAAAATATTTTGGTTTAATATTGTTGAGTAAATTCTATCAATTGAATTATAATTTAGTGATTGTATGAATAAATTTTGTAATGGCAACGAAAGGTAAGATTAAGCTGGTTTAAAACCTTCATTTACTCCCTCATTCATTCATTCAATCGTTCATTCAATCATTAATTCACTCACTCATTTATTTAATCACTCATTTATTCATTAATTCACTCACTCATTTATTCATTAATTCACTCATTCATTAATTCACTCACTTAGAAAAAATATTCAGAAAACTCTTTTATTTTGAACAGTGTTCGGGTGGCCATTTTGTCATTGACTAAAACAGTAGACCTTGAGTGGCTAATATACGATACTTTAACAATTATTTTATATTTGCCCATAACAAACATGACAAATCACTTAAGTTTAACTAGTACCTGGATTACTACCTTCACTTAATTGTGCCATCGAGATTCACTAATGGATTGTAAATTGCCTACATTGGCACGAAGAGCTACGAGTTCGTTTAACTCTTATTCCATAATGGTTTTGGAGCAAGCAAGAATCAGTTCATGTAATCAAACTACTATTTATTAGACTCCTAGCGTGATCTAAACACAATACGCTTATCATCAAGTCTGTGTAAATGGTCCATACACACGTTCTAATCTAAAATAATTAATAATTTGTTACATTTCAATTTCTGACCGGAAAATTAGTTTAATTTCAAATAAAAATCCCAATTTCGCGTTTTGTATAGAAAAAACTTTCGCAAGCTAGGTTAAATCTTCACTCTCCTGTCCCTGTTGAAGATTCGATAACTTGATTTATATATTCTGATGCCAGTTTTAAAAACATTTCACTCGCTATAATATTCAATAATATTAATTGTACTGCGAATTCGGAACGTGATACAAACTAATCAATTGAATTGAAATGTTCAAATTGGATTTAAGTGTTATCAAGATTGAAACAAGGTCGAATAACAGGAAAATGTCGTTGCGACCTTAATTAAGTTGTAAAAAAATGCAAAGAGGAGGGTACGTAATGAGTTTTTTTTTTTTTAATTAAATTACGGCACTAATAAAATAATAAAGATCTCAAGTGATGACAAAAAAAAAACAGATACAAAGTTCTAATTTCTGTAACTATTTTCATTATCTTCATTTTTTCCCGTCAAAAATATTCGATACGAATATGTTTGCTGTTTACCGAAAAAAATACTCGTATATGTAGGCGTATCGTTGAGCTCGAATTATTACTAAGTAAAAATTGATATTTAACAGGATAAAATTTATTCTGCGTGTTGATTTACCTTTATTTATGTAAAGATTTCACATGAAACTAATTTAATTTTCTGATTTTTCCCATTCTATAACCCATTAGTAGAGTTTATCCTTATTTGCTTATACAATTCCAAATTATCCATTAATTTATGTGATTAGGCGCTCATAAAATCTGTTGAATCAACTTTTCCAAAGTATAAATCTGTTGGAAATAATCCCCACTAGACTGATTGACGTCATCAAAATCAGTCAGAATCCCTAAATCTTATACCGCGTAATCTGTGAAAATCCCAACCTTTTAAAAAGAAAGGTACGGTAAAATTCTCTTTTCTGATGCAACAGAGACGGCGGAGCTACGTCTCTTGAATTGTCCATTTTAATAATGTATATTTATTGCATCTCTTTCTCATCGAAATGAATAAACAATCTTAATTGAGCAAAGGTGTTTTCATTACAAACCAAAATCTCAACGCATTTTTACTCGGCATTAAGGATCATGTTAAGTAGTTACATAATATTATGTAAGCTACAGCCATTTATGTTGCTTTGTTTGTATTCAAAAAACCATAGTTTGAAGAAAAACCGAAGTATGGAGAAGATACAGTTCAATCTGCTACGTTCTATAATGACGACCTTCGAAAGGTCAAGAAACGCTGGGAGATTAATTGATATTCTATAGACTTTGCACTGAAAAGCAACACGAGGGCTATGGATAACGGACCTCGAAATTTTGAGCCTCAATAAAGTGACGAGGACGAGATCTGAGCTGGTAACTCACTCTCCTAACTTCTACACCACGGGATGATTTAGAACCTCTATCAGATTTAAAAAGCATCAGCCCGCTACACGGTGGGTCATCAGTGGCATCAAGGCTCGAACCCCCGACAAAACGAAAACAGCCGCCAGCGAGTCCGCGACCATGATCACTTGGCTACCACGGCCACACATTATCTCATTGAAGTAGAAAGCATCAATAATTTGTTACGGCTACCTTGTCAACTTGTGTAAAAACGCCGGATTACCGGCATTGACTGAAAGGAGAAGTGTGGGGTTGCAAAGGGAGTTCTGCAATTTTTTTAAAATATATTCATGTTAACATATAACACTTTGAATATAAAAAACGTAGGTTGGTTGTTTATTATTACCGTCGCACAAGAAGTAACGCTATTGGCAATGAACCTCGGTCAAATGACGAGGACGACACCGGAGATGGCACCCATCTCTCCTCACTTCCACACCACACCAACGAGAGGAATTTGATCCTAGACAGATTTAACGCACATCAACCCGACTATACGACTGGTCTTTAAATGGATTAAGGTTTGAACCCACGACTCGACGCAAACCGCCGTCTGAGTCCGCTCCATGACCACAACAATACATTACTTATTCTATCACTGAGGCCACAATAATATATGTAAATAAAATATATATAACGTTTTTAAATATCGCATCTCTAATTTAATGGCCTTAGCATTAGTAGTGGAAAAAACCCTGGGCATGGAGAGACGTTTGCGAAGCAGAACAAAGGGGTTTAGTTGACGCTCACGCTTGCATCGCGAAAGGGTTGATAATAATATTAATGCATGAATTAAGTTTTATATAATGTGAAAATACACAAAAATTTTCATTGTTACAATTAAAATAGATTTAAATGTATTAATCCTATACCGATAATTAACACAGGAAATCGTCATTACCATAAGCAAGTAACTGTGGACATTAACTACATGGAAAAAAGAGCGAAAACACATACAAAAAAGAAATAATAGTTCTGCGTAGTTTTTGATTTTTACTATCAACACACATTTTACTTTGTTTTCTCACTGCCAACGCAGAAGAGTGCCAAGGCAAACCGGTGTCGGTACATCGATCAAAATGTTTTTTAACTACTTTTTTTTTATTCGAGTTTTTTTTTTTTTTTAGTTTGGGGTGTTTGAGCCCTCAAGACAAATTGCTCAGACAAGGCCGGTAAAATTATAAAATTTTAAAGTGGGATTATTTTTTTTTTTTTTCAGAAGGAATCGAATGATCAACATACACAACTTGATGAAAAGTAATTCCCCTTTAAGTCCTCTCGACTGTCATTGAAAATGCTGCGCATCACTTATTCTGTCACCTATAGATATGGCTTTGTTCTTGTTTTTTAAATCTTATTAAGATAGAAATAATATTAAAAAAAAATTATTTCATGCAAAGTTTTGCAAAAAAAAAACCAGACTTTGCCACCAAAGGTGCTAATTTTTTGTATTTTTACAATTATTAAATTGTTCATTAAATATTAGAATCAAAGCAGACGATAATATGACAGAGGAATGGAAATGTGATCAATCAATGCATTCATTCTCTCACTCCCCAGTTTATTCCTTCCTTTTCTCGCTCATTCATTCATTAATTTATTCACTCGTTCATTGATTCACTCCCTCATTCATTTATTATCTCGCTCATTCATAAATTTAATCACTTGCTCATTAATTCACTCCCTCATTCCTTCTCTCGCTCATTCAATAATTTAATCATTCGTTCATAAATTCACTCCCTCATTCAGTAGTTCACTCACACGTTCATCGTCTCATTCACTTATTTACGCACTCACTCATTTATTCATTCACTCACTCATTCATTTATAAAAATCCCCAAATTTATTCGCTTACTCTCTCACTCACTCAGATGGTGGCCGATTGAGATAGTGAGAACTAAAAACATACGATAGATGATAGTTCGGTCCTGTGCTTGGCTACAGCAAGTGAAACAACAAAATAAATACTTTTAAATACATAATTCGAGAGACCAACCCCCCGCTCCGCACATAGTGCACTACGGGTTACTTTTAAATACAGTTGGGATTTGTTATTCAAGTATTCTTTTTTGTCTGTGAGCGAAATTACTACAAACAGGAAGCTTTGGTTTGGTTTTATGTTCGTCGCACTGGAAGCAACACGATGGCAATTGGCGACGGACCTCGTGTTTTTGAACCTCGGTCAAGTGACGAGGACGACACCTGAGATGGCACTCTCCTCTCCTAACTTCCACACCACACCAACGGGAGGACTTTGGGCCCCGACAGATTTAACGTGAATAAGCCCCGGCTACACGGTGGGTCTTCGGAATCAAGGCTCAAAACCATGACTCAACGAAAATCGCCAGCCACTCGCGGCCAACGGGGGTGAAGCCCGTGCCCATCCCTGGATACACCCTTGTTTACAAACATAAGAAATAATAAATGCGTGAGTGATATTTTAATGGCGCATATGTGGCCTTGCTGCACCAAACAAGGTAGAGCTGTCATCTAGATGCTTGAAAATAATTTATGTATGAGAATTAATAATTAACAGCGGTATTTACATTTGTGTACTTACTTTTGGGTACATCTAGCACAAACTCATCTGCTTTTATAATTTTAAAAATTTGCAGAAAGCGTTTAATCATAATATTCCATACATTAATAATAATTACAAAAATTAAATTCAATGAAATTAAACAAATTTTAAATTTTATGATTCAAGATTCCCATAATTTTTTTTACACGAATATTGTGTGCAATACTTGAAAATTGCAAATATTTACTAAGGAAAAAAATTAAGTTTGCTGCAAAGAAAATAGCCTCATTTTAATAATGAGCACGGAATCCTAAAAAGAACACATTTTGAGAAAAACGCAAATGTAGATATTGTTCCCTGTAACATGGCGCGGTATGAATGTTCACAATTTTAAAACGCTCTTTTTATTAAATTTTCATTAAGATATCAGCGACATCAAGGAAGCGCCCTCTATTTTTTAACAAAATAATTGCAAAATCTGAAGCATTTTAATACCTTAGTTACCTTAACACGAAGATAAGTGTATTTACTATCTCTCATGTACACTACGTAATTTTCTTTATTAGTAACTTTTCTTTTAGAAACAAAACATAAGTATCCTTAAGTTTTGTTTCGCCATATTCAAAATCCTCGAATAATTGTATGCATATAGTTGTAATCATATCCCAAAACGTGCACTTACTCCCAGACTCTACATTGAATTGTTAAAACCTTTACATAATACTTAGAACCTGGCACTTTGATCACATTTCATATACGCTGTCAGAGTAAAATAGAAATACCAAATATCTAGATGCATCTATGTCGAATGTAGCAAGAATTTAAACAAATGAAATAGGATATTACAATATATTTTATAATTCAATTTCAATAACTTTGAATAATGTAATAAATAAGTTATCAAAAATATTAGCAATAAATGAAAAATTACTGTAAACAAATTATAAGACCCCTTTTCTATAAAAAAAAAAGAAAATTTCAAAATTATTATGATATTAGTCGTCATTTTTACTGATAGTTTCAAACACTCTATTTTTCATTAAAATGACCAGGTAGTTAAGTTCAATTTCGTAAGTAGTTATTGTTTCCATTCTTTTGCTGTGGCTATTTCCAATTCATGGGCTGAGGATAAGTGTTTATAATTAATTTAAATTCTGCGATATAATATACCTCAAATGCTCTCCACAGGGTTCAGATCTGGACTTCGACTTGGCCATGGCAATACACAGACTCTTTTCTCTCTCTCTCTTTTAAACTATTTGGATTTAAATGTGTAACAAGAAGCAATGTTCTGCTGAAATATCCAGTTAGCACCACCTAATAAAGGTCCAAACGATATCAAATAATCATATGACATAGCTTGATATTGTGCAAAGTCCATGCGTCCCGAAATTCACTGTAAATCACACAATCCATCATAAATAACTGAAGCCTCCCCAATCCATTACTGATCCTCTTCCCATTCGTCGACTGAAATATTCTTTCCTCAAGTCATGCCAATAGTGTTTGTAGCATCGGCCCCGTCAAGGTTAAATTTTTTTTCCATCAGAAAGTATAATTTGTTCCACTCGTTGCCCCATGACATGACATTTTTAGACCATTTCAGTCTTTCTTCACGATAATGTTTCAGTTAACTTCGGTGTTTTCTCCATTACGATAAGTTTTGGTTTAGTATTCGATTGAAGACCCTTCCCACAACTGAGACATGTGGAATTTGTTTCGCTGAAACGTTCCGAAATTTTGCGAGTCGATATATCTGTTACAGGCGATCGTCCCGTGTTGTCTAAATCCGTTTTCTTCCAGATCATTCTATATTGTTTGAATCATCTTTTATAATTACGGTATTATGAATAGTAGTTTAAGAAACGCGTATAAAATATTAATTTTCCCAAGTAGTTTTATAATTTCTTAATGGACACACCTTATTCAATGTTTAGAAGAATGGGTAGATCTTAGTGATATATAAATATAAATATTTTGAAGTTACAGTTAATACAGAAAGTGTTTCCCAATCTATTTTAAATGCATACACTTAAGAAATACATATTATGTCTCTTTCTTCAGAAATGCACAAATTCGTTGGTGGTCTTATAACTTCTTAACGCACAGTAATAAAACGAATGTTAGTTATGAGTAATCAGTTATGGATGTTTTTGAAAGAGTAAAGATTCCGGTTTAATGAATTTAACAAGTGAAATGAGTTAAATACAATGGACCACTGTGGCGATAATCCTAGAAATCTATGAAAACGTTAAAATTACAAAAATAATAAGGACGAATCCTGTGCAAGCATTTCATCTCCCAAAATCCTCATAACGCCACACAAAGCTCAGGACTATTACTGTGATCTCAATTAAATGGATTAGGATGGTGAAATTTTTGATGTTGCAATGGATATCACAAAAATATCAAATTCCAAATTTGTTTTCTCATTTTGTTCAGCTGGTATGATCCCGTTAAAATCCCCCAATGGATATCTAGAAAACCTAGTAATTATAAAAATGTAGCAATTAAAAATATGCACTTTTACTTATAATTCAGGTGAAATCATTCACCTGAATTAACATTTGTAAATTATAAGACTTTTTTAAATTATAGATAAATCTCTTTTTATTCGAATATTGCGATGAGCTAATTTATAAGAGTCCGAAACATTTTACCAGGTTTTAAAAAATTGTCGAGATCGATTTATTTCATCCTAAGAAAAGAACAAATCTTAATCATTATTTCAGTGTTCGCTTTTTTTTTCAGAAGAAAGGGAAAAAAAACTAAGAAAATCTAATTCTAGTGGCTCAAATAACAAAATGAAAACCAACCTCAACTCCTTCCTATCATATATCAACAACAAAAAAAAGTTTCAACTTCCGTTTCGAAGCGATGCATTATTAGTAGGAGCGGAAAAAAGAACACTTGCTTTATATTCAGGTCATAAAAGCAAGAAAATAGGTCAAAAAATATCATATAGCTCATTTTCTACGAATTTCAGACGATTTTTCTACCGAAATGTAAAAAAAGATGGGTAGAATTATGTTAATATGATAAAATATTAATGTAAAGGAAAGAAAATATATATCACATTATGTCTAAATTAAATGGAATATCAATTTTATTATTACTTAAATGACTATTAATGAAATAATCGAATTCAGATATCCTGGAATTGGGGTCGTTTTTTATGGTGGCAGAATTATTTTACATTTTTTTTTTCAAAAATAAATCGTTTATCTTAAGCTTTCTGTGTACGTTTTATGAACGTGGAGCAAGTTTCTTTTTACTCGCAGCTACTCAACTCAGAATTGTATAAGCCCTTATTTAATTACACTTAAAATATAAACAAAACACTAATTTATTTCATCAAATATAAAGGCTAATACAGAAATAATTCGTTGCAAGTGAGAAATGAGCGATTAATAACAAAAATAAGCTAATAATTACAAAAATATCCAATACAACCAATGAAATATAGCAAAAACGTTCTTTTGTTTGACTCATCGCAGGCACGGACCTGACAAAAAAAGCATACAAAACGAGCACAAACACACATCCATTCATTACCTCATTCTCACACAGATAAATGAACAACTTACCCTTAAAAACACCTTTTTCCGCTATCTTTTCCAGCATCCAAATCGCGCATAAATCTCCCGACGACTACACTGTCTCCAGCTCAAACAATAAATGCGGCCTGGCTGACTTCAAGGCCGTACCGAGGGCTTCCGCTTGCAAAGAAAAGAACGAAGCGTTTTTCCTTCCCCGGTTATTATTATTGTTCTCTCTATGCCCGCTAGTGTTGTCCGATTACGTAAGAAAGGCCGGTATTGTTTAACCCGGCGTTCGGTTGGGCAGGTGAAAAATTGTCACCACAGTTGCAGTTACAACCCGACGCCGAAGTTGACTGCCTAAAATCGGAATGAATATTTTCGCTGTTTGTAGCGAGTCCAGACGGTGTTTTGACCCAGGCACCGAATCAGTCGTGCTTGGTGGCTTTTCAGAACTGAATTTCCTCCACTGCGGTTTTCGTTTTTTCCTCAACTCTCCTCTATGTAGCTGTGTTATTATTCTTTTTTTTTATTACTTTTAACTTTTTTATTATATTTATACCTCTATCCCTACAGACACGCATATTTTATACATCAGTGGTCGACTCAGCTGGTTTTTTTTTTATTTTATTTTTACGTCGTGCGTAAAAAAGTAAAAAGTTACCTTTCCGTCACATACACACCATTTTAAAAACTTTTTTTTTTTTATTGTTGATCGATGTTCCATTCAAAAGTGCTTTCAGCAAATTTCCTAATTAAGGA
>BMAW01019816.1:87187-100388 GCA_019974015.1 Nephila pilipes
TTGGAACGATTGTATCACCCTAAAAGGTGATTAACAAAAGGTGTTATGTTGATGAATAAAAAAAAATTTTGCAAAAAAAATGTTGTTTTCAATGTTAGACTCGGGAGTTATTGATCGATGTGTTATGATTCAGTGTTTGTAGATGAAGACAGTAGGGTGCATCTCTAAAAAATGCACCCCCAAAAAAGGCAAATTTAGTGCTCCTGGTATTTTAATTATTTTTTCTAAATGATCTTTACTTGATAAAATTATCAATACTTGAACAGTTTTAAATAGGAGAAATAAGATTAATATAGCGTATTATTTACTTTTTACCTAGTGATAATTCTGAACTGCATAATTGTTTCTGTCATGCTTATGGACAATATGCACCCCCCCTCCAAAATTACTTTCTGGGTACGCCACTGGATTACTGCATATATTTTTTGCTATTGATTCATTGCTTATTAACATCGCCCCGTGAAACAAACATGGGGGTTATCGGCGACAAGCTTCGTAATTTTGAACCTGCGTCAAGTGATGAGGACGACACCTGAGCTAGCACCTCCCTCTCCAAACTTTCACACAGCGGAATTCAGACAGAAGATTTAACGTGCATTGGCCCTGCTACACGGCGGATCTTCAGTGGCGCTGGATTTTGAATCGAATTCTCCTAACGTCTATAAATTACAATTCAGGAGTACTTTAAAATCCCAATGACGATTGTTGTTGAAAAATAAATTTGCATAATTTCTGTTATTTTAGTAAAATCATTTTTTTTTTCTGTAACCGCTTTATATATTAGATTAAAGGATTCAAAGCAGATTATGAAAGTTGACTTTATGTACTGATCAATTTTCATAATTGTCCGATTAAAATGTTATTTTATTAGCCTGAGAAGCAAAGAATATGTCCAGAAGAAAGTTATTAAAGAAATAATATACAATAACAATTATGCGTAATTCTGAGCGCGAGAAAATAACCTTTAAAGTCATATTTTTTTATGTGTTTTTATCATACAATATTTATTCTTCATTATCCAACGATTTTTGTCATAAATTTTTCGAGCAGACGGCTAAAAATGAATGATTTTCACATAATAAAAGAATTCATCATAATGAAACTGAATATTTTTAATGAATATAGGACTATTTCGTCTGTTACTCAGTAGATTTAAAGGTTGAAATAATAATACAAATAAATTTATAATAGAATGAGCTTTTCATTTTTTTATTAGAGATAAAACTTTCTAAAATGAATTTCATTCAATATTTTGCAATGTTCGATTTATTATCTAGTATTAAAAAAAAAATTCAGATTATTTAATTTGCGTTTAAGTAGACAGAACAAGTAGTCAAAAAAGTACTTATTATCCATTACTTTTACTGAGAAAGCAAAAAAGAAAATGCATATAATGACACAACCTTACACAACTGAATAATTTATGATAGAAATGTCACTTATTCGTGAATAGACATGCCATGGACTGAAGGTTAGACAACAAAAGATGTAACACACAGTTTCATTTAATTATCTCTAGGATTTCAGTACTGACAAATATAAGATAAGATAAAAGACACTTATCTTTTTTTGCTTTAAAGAATTCTTTTTCTAATCAAAATTAACTTTTTTAAATCTTAAAAATGTTCAAATCTTTAAAATATTTGATGAATACTCGCTACATACGCACTTACTTGTATTATATTATTTAGGTATTACTGAGTATTTAATACGAGTAAATATCTATTTTATATTTAATTTGTTTGTGTTATGAAAACTTATAAATTTGTTTGCATTTTTGCATTCTTTGTATTATTGTTTGTAATATTAATATACTTCGAGTGATATTCTTGGGAAATCTAAATTTTTGTCATAAGTTTTTAATTTTAGCTTTTGGTTTTTAAAAGATTTTTCCGCTTTTTGTGTGTTTTTCTTTCTTTTCTTTTCTTTATTTATTTACTTATTATTATTATTTTTTTTAATTTGAATTTTCAGAATTTTTTCGATTTGCACTTTTGGTGCACTTAGCCATTTTTAATAATATATTTTGTTCACGGGGATAGTTAGGCCTATAATTCTAGAATAACCCAATTTAACAGTCTAAAGCTTGTTACAACATTAAATAAAATGTTCTTCATTTTTGTGTTTTCAAATGTCTTTAAAATGACAGACCCATTTGAAAAACTTATTTAAAAAAACGAAAGGCGATAGAAATGTAACGTCCGCTGCATTCTACTAGAGAAACCAGGGAATGTTATCCTACCAATTTTCAAAATTATATACGCAATTCGCAAACCAGTGGTATTGCTGAATGGACAAACTAGAAAAACGAACATTTTGAAACGACTGGTGCAAAACTAAACGATGTTTACAAAGTAACCATTCGTTAGCAGCAACAACATGGCGTAGTGAGAGAATAAAATTCGCATATATCCGCGTGAACATTTCAGCTGGAATTTTACACACGCGCAGCAGAGATGTATTGTTCCAGTTCATCAATCGTTTGTGGATTTTGGCGACACATATGGGATTTCTGGTATTCCCGAATGAAAAGTCACATGTCATCAAATCTGGCGAGTAGGGTGGCCATACCATATTGCTTTATGTAAGCATGTCGCAATCAAGGACAATGATAGGGTCATTCAAATGTTCGCAGGATTGTCTGCGAATTTTGTTCTTAGATTGCGCCACGTTTTTGTTGCAAACGATCGTTATTTTGAAAATATATAGATTTGCCACAGTGATTGCATTATGTTCACTCCGTTTTTCTACTTTTTCAATTCAGCAGTACAACCTGCTGGTCAACAGCGTTAACTAATTTTGAAAATTGATGGGATAAAATTCAATAATTTCCCTAATACAGTGAGCCTCTTATTCGGATATTAACCTTAATTTGGCTCCATTTAACCCGGTTTCACGGATAATCTGAATCAATCTACTCGGTATTTTTTTTTTAAATTTGTGAAGAGATACGCAGATTTCCATAGTAAAATTTGTTTTATCCATGTTTTTCGAAAACATTAATAGTTATGAATGTATGAACAAAATGTGGGGAGGGGAGGGGCATTAGAAATATTCTGTGCAAAGTTTGCAAAACCTTAGTTATATCTCTTATCACCAGTGGCAAATAGCAAACAGTGCTAAATTGTTTGGATAGGAAATGCAATAAAATAACTTTAAGTGCATTTCTATTGCATTTAAAGTTGTTTCATAGCTTTTGTACATAGGATTCATACTGTATTAGCTCAATATAATTTTTTTTTTAAAAAAAAGGAAATTACTCTATTTGTTAAATTAAAAAAAATAAAGACGAAAGGTGTAAAAGAAAACAAAAATCATACGATGGAAGAAACATTCAAAGTTATTGGAACGAATTCGAGAAAGAGAAACGGACAAGTAGAAATTGCCAGAGAACTTATCTGCCTCTGTCTGTGTGGATGGTTAAAATATAAGGATAAACTTCGTTAGTTTGTTGATAACATTGATATTGATAAAAGAATGGCCAGAAAATGACTAGGACAGTGGTAAACACCTATCGTGACAAATGTTTGTGATTATTTTTTTGTTCCTTTGTGACATTGGGCTATTCGCGGTTTCTCTTCACTAACCTTAGGGACTTTCAATTGAGATTGATTGCTTTCACTAAACAACCTTTGCCCAACCAAAAATGAAACGTGATGCATAATGTTAGTATGTAAAGCAGTTAGGAATGAAGTGAAGCGGTCGAATTAAGAATTATATAAACTCCGTCGGAAGGAGTAGAGTATCTGAAGGAGGATCAGAGAGGCGTTGTAGTGAGATGAGGTGAAGCCTAAGTGCTAGATAAGAGAAAGGAGGAATTAAAGACTAGTATTGAAGGTTCGAGTAAGGATTACTCGAGAAAGATTTGGCCTAGTGTTTTCAGCAGTTGTTCCAGAATCTGAGTTGCAGTCGAGGAAAGACTGTTGGTAAGAGTCTGTTAGATTATTATTGGTGGGTTGAACTAAGATATTAGAAAGCTTAAGCTGGAGAGCGTATTTATTGGTGTCATAGTAAATATATACTAATAAATTGTGAAAGTTGTTTTGGTCGTTCTGTAATTATTTGTGTCGTAGTATTTAATATTTGAATTTAGTGATGGCACAAGAAGACGCCCGGGTCGGGCGGGTGTTACACCTTTTATGTTAATATTGTAACTTGTGGTTCCCTCAATCCGCAATTCAGTAACCATGAGAACCCTGTGAGTGAATGATTGTTTATTAGCATCGCACTGAGAAGCAAAGCGAGGGCTATTGGCGACGGACCTCGTAATTTTGGGCCTCGGTCACGTAACGAGGACGCTGCCTGAGCTGGCACCCCCCCCCCTCTCCAAACTTCCATCCATGCCAACGGGGGGGACTTGAGACCTCGACAGATTTAACGTGCATCAGCCCTGATACACAGTTGATCTACTAAGGCATCAGGGCTCGAACGCCGGTTTAAAGTCCGCGACCATGACCACTAGGCTACCATGGTGGCATCATGGAATCCAACTACCGCGTGACAACAGGATCAAACTGTATTTATATTTCTCTATTGTATTATTCTATGAAGATATAAAACACTGAACTATTATAATAATTTTAACTAATCTGATTTGAAATCAGTACGTATTAAAAATCTCAGTGCTTCTTAGTTAAGAAACATTTATTCTATTTAAATAATGTGTAGGCGTTTCTTCAAATAATTTAATTGAATTTAGTTACATCATTAGTTGATTTAAGTGCATTTCCCTTTTGAAATATTGCTAATGACCGTCCCTGTATATGATTCGAATAATTTAGAGCTGGCATAATCACACAACCTGCTAAGTTTCTGAGTTCAAGAAACTTCATTACGTTTTATTTGTTCGCTTCGAAATCGTTTAAGTAGTTGATGGCCTCATTTGAATTCTCTTCCAGTCTCGACTTAAAAATTTAGTAAAACAAAACTTGATCATCCGGCCTTCGAAACCGCAGTGGATATTGGCGTCGGGTGACGCAACTTATCCAAACAGAGTGACTTGTTTTAAATGGATCTGGAAAATTGCAACAATGTTAAGAAATAATAAAGAAAAATGTCATCTTTGGGTAATCTAGCGATATGAGATGCCTAAAAAAGGTATCGTTTATCTTCTAAAGAGCATTTCCAAAAGCTAAGGTAATGTTGTATTTCACCCTTAAAAGGTATCTAAAAAAAGTCACGTTGATGGTATCATGGATGTAATTTCACCTCAACAAATGAATTTTATATTATAAATTTAAAAGATAGATATACAGGTATTAGATTATATATGCAGGTTTATTAAAAATGATTCGTGGGATTTCAAAATTCCATATTATCGAAAATAAATGACACAGCATAATATATAATACATGAATGCAAAGGGAAAATACGGGAGTTCTTTTAAATGTGTTCGATATAATTTCCTTTAGTTATACGTATAATCTCGATTTCATTTGTAAATTCCTGCCAAACACGATGTTAAGAATCAGTGTTTCTTGATTGAATAGCAGCAAAAAACCGTTGTTTAAGTTAACTTACATTTGTGGGTAAATATTAGCGCATACATTTTATCATTTATAAATTCCCAAAGATAAAATTGTATGAGGTTATAGGTGGCCATCTGTGGAATATCAAGTCATCTGGTAACTGCGACCGATCCAAAAACGAGGTACCTTTGTGAAAGCTTCAAAAACAGCTTTCGTGAAAGAAAAAAACTTCACGAAGAACACACGAGGTTTTTTTTTTCTTTATCTATTTTTCACAATATAAAACATCCACACTTTTCCATTGTATTCATGTATTACTTATCATTCTGTGTCGTTTATTTTTGAAAACATGGAATTTTAAAATTGGATGACTCATCTTAAATAACCTTGAATTGTAAGAATTCCAAATTTCATGAAAATTATAAAATTTATTTTTTTCAACTATTGAAAATGATAAGTACTTCGTCACTCAAAATTTCAGCACTTTCTCCCGTGTCACTATCAGTGAAATCTATATAATCATTCTCCACATCACCGTCTTCTTCAATCGTTTATATTGTCTTCATAATCGCTAAAATCATCTGTTTCAAGCCTTATTTTTTCCATGAGGAGGGGGAGGAAGCCACATTATAAATTTATCTTCACGGCAATAAAATTATTTGAAAAATCGAAAAAGTTCTTACAAAGTTTAGCGAAGAACAGACTTAACCTACCAAGTGCACTTTATTATTTTAATAATTATTATTAAATTACTCAATTAAATATTAGAATTAAAGTAAACGATGAGATATCGAGGAACGGACAATAGTAAACTTTTCCGATATTAAAACTAAAGCAAACGATAAATTATTAAATTGAATATTATTTCAGCTACATGTAATTAAAATTAAGGCAAATAATAAAAAAAATTGAAAAGTGATCAGGTGCGCCAAAACTGCCCACCGAAAACAATAGCCCCTTAGGTGACTAATAAAAGCACTTCTAAGATAATTATTCCCTTACCTCTCAGCTTATAATTGTTTTACTAGATCCAAAAATTATAACTACGGTACTTAACTGCAAATTAATTCTTCACGAAGTAATTTTAAAATACTTAGGGTATCATGGGTGAAATATCACCCAGATCAATTTTCTTTGTTGCGCAGCTAATGAAAGTATATAACAAAAATGAGCTTTATTATAACAGTATCCTTACTGACGCCATAAATGATTACGGGGGGAATTCCTTTTTTTTTTTTTTTAATAATGTTAGGAAAACAATTTACGTGGGCTGATTTTTCACGGAAAGTGCTTTTTAAGGGTTAAAAGTGTAGTCATATTGCCGAATGTAGTTTGCTTTGAATGCTGCGTTCTTTTTAACAATTCATCCAACACTGACATACACTTCTTACAATAATGAAAATAAGGCGAGACATACTACATAACGGGATATCGTAATTTTAATTATTATTAAGAAACAACCGATATATCTGGGTAAAATTTATTCTGTACATTAATTGATCCATATGTACATAATGATGTAAATTACAGCTATTCATGATGATTTGTTTGGATTCAGGATGCCGTAGATTGGAGTAACAAGCAATATGGAAAACATAAGAATTTAATCTGCTATGTTATACAACGATAGCATTTGAAATAAGGTGACCAGGTTTTAACATTTGAAAAGGGGGACATCATTGACAGGTCTTAATTAAAATTTTGGTACCTAAGAAATACCTACCTTTGGTACCTAAATAAATTACATACCTAAATCATCTGAATAGCTTATTTGTTGACATCACTTGTTTAACAGTACTAGCACGCAGTACGATGTGTATCGTATGAGAGACAGTTACAAAACTCAGTATGAGAAGGCGTTACTTCGTGGACGACCAACAAACTCCTTACACCCTGACCCTTCTCCTCTCTAAAATTCCCCTCCGTTTCCAATTTTTGTATAAGAGGTAATTCTTTTGCAACAATGTTCCAAACGATACTAGATCGCTAGCGGGACATGTCGTCAAAAGAATCAAATCTGAGGAAGAATACAAAGTGTTCTCTCTTCATTTTACAGCTGAAAAACGTTTTCATCGCTGCCAATGCCAAAAAATGCCACTGTTCATTAAGTCCAAACAATTGTGGTCGTACTCTAGCAACTGATCAAGGCGCACTTTGATAAGCAGTTCCTGATAATCAGTTCTCAACAATTATTTTTATTATTAAAGTCTAACATTATAAAATTTACAAAAATAAAATATCCTGGTGAAATAGCTTTATGGAAGCCGAAAACTGTATATTCCTTTCCCGTTCTCCAGCCGTTCCCTAGCTGGTCGCGCATTGTTTCTGAAAATCGGGACTTTCTTAAGACCCTTTCGGGACGAGGGATAAATTGTTAAAAATCGGGACTGTCCAACCAAAAGAATTGTTCAAAAGTCTATTCACCTAAATTCTAAAGACGAGAAACACTGGAAGAAATGTATAATTCTGTGATGTATATAAATGTAAGAAGTGTATGTAAATGAGTAACTCTGGATGGTGACTGTATGCGAAATTTTTACGAATAATAAATTTAAAAAAAATATTGCATGTAATTTGATACTGTTTTCATTAAATGCCTGAGCTAGATATCTCTTATGCATTAGAGGAGGAAATCCGATACCCTCATTGAAGGATTTGTTTTTAATTAACACCGGCAAAAAATGGCACAATAGATTCTGGGCAATGGACTTCCTTGTTTCGAATCATTGTCAAGAAAACAAGAATTACACTTAGAGCTCAAACATCTAAGGTTATTTAGACAAACCGGATCTTGAGATCCGATTTGATTTAGTAAGAACTGTGCCCCCTTAATTCTCGAAGATGATCTTTGCTAAATTAGAGAACCAGAGGAAGGACAAAAAAAAAAAAAAAAAAATACTTTGGTGGAGGTGCATAATAGAGGGAGGATTTTCTACCTCGTGGTGTGGGAGGTCGGTTGACCTTAAGCGACAAAGATGATTTCAACCCTAGATCTGTCGGTGCTGACACTACATGTAATGCTCTTATCAACTAGGCCAAAAGGGGTTCCTATCGGGTTTGTTATTATGACTTACTTCTATCGTCATTGTTAAAGAAAGCGCTGCAATTAACCACGAATATGAGGAGCCAGCCAGAAAGACTCCAAAGCCAATATATTCACAATGGTTGAGCGTAAGCCGAAGCATTCTGTTTGCTCGTCATTTTTAAAAGCTATCTGTAAATGAGATTGAAGAAAAATATTAAGAACCTCTGAATTAAGTGCGATTGAGTAACAATAGAACTCACAAAAATCTGGGTAAGCTGCGCTAAACGCTCGTTCAAAATGAAATCCAGACAGAAAAAAAAATGGAATAAAGATGTAAAAATTGATTGACAAGAATGGTCGAAAATAGAGAAGAATAGCTAGGATATCCAGGGTGCTTTACATATATTTACCAAAGAAAATAAGCCCCATGGGAAAGAAAAAATTACAAGGGTACCTTGGGAGGTCATAATTCCAATACTTATCTTTAGGAGCTAAACTCCCAAAATGAAAGGGGAGGAGCCTCTGAATTAAAGACAGCTTCATTCTGATTGGATCTTGATACTCTCAGATTTGACACCGAATAGAATAATAGAGACTGCTGCTCCGTCTTGATTTCAGATTTCAAACGGCGTAACACGGAATTTAGATGAGAGAGATAATAGACCAAATGTCATCCATAATATTTGATTTTAACTTAAGTGGTTGATTGATGATTATTAACGTCACACTTAAACACATCACGAGGGCTGTTGGTTAGGGGAGCTCGTAATTCTGAGTTACGGTCCAGTGACGAAGAAGACATCTGAGCTAGCACCTTATTCTTCTAACTTTCTCACCATCCTATCAACCTATTTAAGGCGCATCAGCCCCACTACACGAAGGGTCTTTAGTGGAATCAAGACTTGCCCATGACTTGACTATAACAATGCCAGCCATGATTACACGACCGCAATGGCCGATCATAACTTAAAATCACTAGGAGCATCGTGTTTAATTGATCTCCTTGTTCCATATTTAATTTTTGCATTGATGGATCAAAGGATTCTTTAGTGAAGTAATACGTAAACACGAGGATTATTATCGACGGACCATCAACCATAGTCAAATGATGAGGGCATCACCACAGCTAGGCACCCCCAATCTCTAAACGTCCATGTGAGTGAGGGAATGTAAAGGTTATTGGCGAATTAAAGATGTGGCTGTGCTGCGACAAACAAGATTTAACTGTTGTCTGGACGTGAAAGAATAGAAAAAGACAAAAATTGGTTGACAAGATGGAGGGTCGGAAATAGAGAAGGATCTCTAGGGTATCCAGGGGCTCATCACCCGTGTTTACCAAAGGCAGTAAACTCCATTAGAAAGGGAAAAAATCACTCTGGTCCTCGGGGTTATGATGCCCAAACTCATCAAAGGAAGGCAAGTCCCTGAGGTCCCCTGATATAATTCCCAAGGGCAGGGTGCCTGGCTATACCCCCAGACGCTGGGTACCCATATTAGTCGCCTCTTACGACATGCATGAGCTACAGTGGGACTATTCAGTCATTCCCGGTCACCACACCTCCAAATGTCCATACCATCCCAACAAGAGGGCTTTGACTCTAATTAAAATTTATCATGCATATCAGACCCATTACATAACAGGTCTGTTGGAGTTTCAGGATTCCAGCCTACGCCTCAGCGAAACAACACTGGCCATGAGCTCGTGGACAAAGACCACTCAGTTAACGAAGCCTCAACTTTTGCATAAAAAACAGGAAAAATTACGGACAATGAATAACATGACATTTTATAGCTCTCTGTATGTCTCTCTCTCTTTGCATTTGTTTTCCTAGGCATATATATATTTGCATCACTTATCAAAATTCACAAAATTACGGTCGCATTAATCCATCGCGATTCCCAAAGCCCTCCCGTATTTCGAGCCCTTTCCAATTCTTTACAACATAAATTAACCATAGATGACTAAACATTCGTCTGAAAGACTATTGTAGCGTAGGCTATAAATAACACCTCCACAGACTTGTTTTGAACCCCGTTTTGTTCCCAGCTTCCCATTCATTAAAAATATATAGCTTAAAAGAAATAAAGAACAAAGTCAGGTGGCTAGGACATTCAGCCACATTCATGGACTCTGTTACACAGGTGCGGCAGAGTTGAACCCTCTTTGTGAGGTATTGTTGATCCCTGTCATGTTTATAATGGGAATTTATGGCCTAGCTGTGTGACGGCCGACAACGGCTTGCACGTGGGGAAGACTGACATTGTCCGACTTGAGCGAATAGTGTTGCAGGGGACAAAACGGAGTTTCTCTTTGATTGGGTTGTTCTTTGAAAAAAGGAAAATAACTCAAAAGGAAGGCGGAGGACAGACCTACTCGAGATCTTAAAAAGGGTGAAGAAAAAAGAGGAAGGAGGATTCCTGCGGAGGAGCGAGAGAGCGTTACAGCTATAAGTTGGAAGCGATTGCCTTCTCTTGCGAATTTTATAACTAAATCGAACTATATCGGATATTAAGATATTGGTGGTTTTTCAACTATATGTGTTAGGACTGGTGTTGTTTAGATATATGCGATTTGCCTCGGTGCTATGTAATTAGATGTGTTAGCAGTGTGTAAAAAGAATCTAGGCGGAAACGCCTAACTAAAATATTAATCGCAACTTTGTTAAATAAAGAATTATCTTCTTTTAAACTGTGTGATCCCTTCACGTTACCACTTCATTCTACGCATTCAGGGACGTTACACTATCGACTCCTGCCTGTTCCAGATGTTCCCGTGCGATGCGGTCACACCATCTCACGATATTTTCCTAACTAGTAAAATGAGTTGTTCGTAAGTGATAAGCTCAGACGAATGCTAGATAATTTTCGAGATCTGATATAATCATCGTCTAACAATTAAAGCGTGGCAAACGAAAGCATAATTTGTAATATCTGTCCATATTAGAAACACAGAATGACTAAGTACAAATATAACTATTGAAACAAGGTTATTTATGGAGAGCACACATTAAACATCTGCCAAGAGTTAACTGATTAACTTTTACCACTTTTTTGCAATTTTTTTAAATTGAAATATTCAAAAACTTCTCTTCAGTGAGGCTAATTTGTCGGAAATGAAGGAAATGTAAAAAAAAATATACTTGTTATAAATTCGTAATCAGTCAGTCAGATGATTAGCTCAGAAAAACACTGATTTAAACTTAATAATCTGGGTAAAATAAAAATAAAAACTGCTAAGCAACGAAATTTGTGGATTTTAAATATTTCATCAGGGTTCCTGGACTTCGGCTTGGTCAACTAAAAGGATAGCAACGCTGCACAGGAACAAAAAGTACTCGCGTACGTGATTATTTCTCAAAATAAATAATTTCATTTATCAATTAACCCAAAATTCCTTTGTAGAGAAGCAATGTTTACAGTTTCTTTTAAGTGACGAAAAATGAACGAGCAATAAATCTTTCCAAATGAGCAGGTTACGACTCGTCCTACATAAATTAAAGAAATTTATTCCACAAAACGCCCTTAGAGAGAGATCAAGGCTATTTCTACTACCAGGAAAACTGAAATCTGTTAGCGTAACGTTCTTTCTGTCATGGCATTATAACAATAAATATTCTTGTTCGAAAATAATCGTTATTTTATTCACAGGAATTTATGAAGTATTGTTGAGTAGTTCTTAAGGCGAAATCCGTTGCACACACCCAATGTGAACAGGCGATTTTTTTTTTTTTTTTGAACAGAAACCAATAAATAAGAAATGTCAGACTAAAAAAAAAAGTTTATGTACAATTTATGCAAATTTTTTTTTCTGTTCAATTTCGTTGAAAAATACACATATTTCAGTGATGATCATGTATCATTAAATCACAGTACGAATGAATAAAGTTTAATTGCCCTTGTTCATATTTTGGATAACTAGCTGCTATAACCAAGACACTAAATCTCTTCAAATTTTGCAACTTTTTTTTAACTGTGCTATTAAAAATTAGAGTGTTCTATGCTGATTCCGTAGATGTATCATTTACGAGATTTTGATAAATAGAACGATTTAAAATTTAATTTTAAAATTGTAAGCAAGCGCACTACATTAAAGAAAAAAAAATCTTTATACACACACACAGATATATATATATATATATATATATATATATATATATATATATATATATATATATATATATATATATATATATATAATGATTTAACTTTAATAATTTCTCTCAATAATAATTTTAATTTTCTATTCTATCCCACTCCCTAATTCAAAAATAAAGAATTCATTCTTATTTCCCGATTCCATTCCAAATTATCCTTTTATTTATTAGATCACGCGCTCATACAATTTGTTTAATCTCTTTTTCCCACGATCGTAAATCTGCTAAAATAATCCCTATTAGACACCTCGTCTATTTTAACATTCTCTGGAATCCCTAATCCTGCACCACGTGTTATATGACGTTTATTTTGAAAGATCCCTTCTATATAACCAAAAACACAGTGAAAATTCTCCCTCTTGCTTTTACATTCTTGCTCTTTTTCATACACTCCTCTCCAATGATCATCTGAGATTTTTATGATGTTTTCTCAAATGAAGTCTGGCAGGAAAATGAAATCTTATTTCTGCCATGTATGCAGACTGTGTCATTAATCTTGAACGAACCTTTTAAATATCTTTCATATATATATATATATATATATATATATATAT
>BMAW01019816.1:100488-111749 GCA_019974015.1 Nephila pilipes
TATATATATATATATATATATATATATATATATATTAAATTATAAAAGTTTTTTTACACTTACAAATTTTTAATATTCACAATAAATAAACAAATTTTACCCACACAAATTTTAGATAGGGTACGTATTTACATAGAAATTATGGAAAAATTTCAATCGTAAAATATAAAATTTATAAACTTTTATAAAGTGTTTTTTGAAATCATAATAATGGTCAGTGACTAGAATGGCATGTTTATAAGAACTCTGAAAATTTTTTAAAGTTATGAATACAGTAGCTATTGGATTATTAATTGCTCATACCTAATTATTTATGTTTATTATTGTGCTTTTCTTTAAATAAAGAGATAAATATACGGATATTTCAATGTTAAAATAGAACGTCTATTGTTTTAAATTTTAAAGAAGTGAGGGATATTTAAAAACTTGATATAAAGTAAGCTCTTTTTTTGTCGAAGCCTTCCGAGTTCCCCCCCCCCCCCGAAAAAAAAGGTGTGGCAACTCTCTTCAAGAACGGCGACAGAAGTTAAAAAGGAGGGATCAATTTTGGCCTAGTTCATAAGCGCACTGCAAAAAATGAGCGAACAAGTTTGTTTCGGACCGAGAGGTCGAAGGTTAAAATAATCCCCATTGCTCAAGGTCAATCGATATCCTGCCAGATGAGGCGAGAGAAACACATCCCTCCTGCCGAAATAAAAATTATTTTTATCATCTGCTACATTTTCGCTTAAAAATGTTATTTTTAACATCATCCCAAGGCAACACAATGAGTTAAGAACAGTAGACGGAGCCTGTAACTAGTTAAGAACAAGGGTCAATTGAGGTGGTTAAAATCCCCTAGTATTTATCCGGCTCGACATACATCTAAAAGTATATTATGCGAGGGGCTTAACTTGCTAGTTTTTAACAGAAATCGTATTAATTTGAACACCGATTTATAAGAAAAGTGCTGAATCAAAATTATATCACCACGTAAAGTTATAATAAAATCCTGCTGATTAAAATAAAGTGGTTAAAATGTAAAACTCTACTGTGACAAGAGTTAAAAAATAAGGTTGCTAGTTTTTTAATTTAGTTTTTATTAACGTCGCACTAGAAGCAACACGAGGGCTATTGGTGACGGATCTCGAAATTTTGAACCATGGTCAAGTGACGAGGACGACATCTGAGCTGCCTCCCCCCCTCTCCTAACTTCCACACCAAGCCCATGGAAGGACTTTGGGTCTCGACAGATTTAACGTGCACCAGCCCCGGCTACACGGCGGGTCTTTAGCAGCCAAGGCTCGAACCCGCGATTGAACGAAAACCGCCAGTCACGAATCCGAAACCATGATCACTAGGCTACCGTGCCAAAAATAAGGATGCATTGGTTAAAATAGTACATGAAACATTTAAAGAAAGTCAAATATAAATATGTAACATATGATAGCGATCATATTCTATTCCTGCACTTAGTTGACTTTAAAGAGAGAGAGCCTTCCCATCTCATCCGCGGGCATGGAATCAACAATATCATATTTAATGGCATTGTCATCCTCTGCCATCTTTTATGTCGTAGTTTAGTTTAGTTTAGTTTTTATTAACGTCGCACTAGAAGCAACACGAGGGCTATTGGAGACCGACCTCGTAATTTTGAACCACGGTCAAGTGACGAGGACGACACCTGAGCTGGCACCCCGCTCTCCTAACATCCTTTTGTGTCGTAAAACGTTTCTTAGGTTTATGTGCGAGGGAGTGACAGTTAGGGCTTAGGCCGCAAGAGCCAAATGTGACTATTCTGCACCAAACATTAGTTTATACTGTAACCTAGACAGAAAATGGAAACAAATTTAATAAATATTGATTGCGTCAAAAAGAAAAGTCTAAAATAAAGAAGACTTGCTAGTACACTCCTCTATGAATCATGATAAATAACCAAGGCCAACATGGGCTATATAACTTAAGGTTTGAATTTTGCGTCCCACAAAGAAAATATTTTTGATTTCCTAAAACTGCATTTGTTTACTCACCGTTTTCTGACTCAATCTTTTCAAAAATCTTTAACTATAGCTGTTTGGACCTATTTTGTATTTAATATCTATTTGTATTTTTGTGTGTATTCAATGTCTTTATTTTCATTAGTACTTTTGTATGTATTTTGGTTTATATGTTTGTGGTGCTATTCCCAGGCCATCAACCCAGAATTTATCTGTTGTGTATTGGCAACATTCTTGTGTTTGGAACGAAGAACTGGGTTTGGCGTGAGACGCCATTTGTGTATTAGTGTTAGTGAACGAGCTCGCCGCACAAGCATAGCTGCTGGCAGTCGTTATTAAATTTATAGTTTGTTAAAAAGTATCTCATCTTTTTACACACGACTAATAGCCAACATATCTCGTCATTTGAAGCTACAGTCAAGTAACAATATCGACACTTGATCTGCCATCTCACTTTCCACACCACGCCGAAGTGAGGAGTTTGAACTCCGACAGAATCGACGTGCGAGATTGGCTGATTATTCATTAACGTCGCACTCTGAAGCTTGGATTGGTTTATTAACGTCGCACTAGAAACAACACGAGGGCTATTGGCGACGGACCTCGTAATTTTGAACCACGGTCAAGTGACGACCACGTCTACTGAAGGATTTTGAGCCTCGACAGATTTAACGTGCACCAGCCCCGGCTACACAGCGGGTTCGCACTGAGAAGCAACGCGACAGCTCTTGGTAATGAACCACCTCGAACTTTTGAACCTAGATTAAGTGAGGAGGTCGATATCTATGAGCGAGCAATTCCCTCTCCAAACTTCCCCACCTCACCAACAGGAAGATTTGGACCTAGACCAAATTTAATGCGTAATAGCGCCGCTACACTGCGGGTTCTCTAGTGGCGTCAGGACTCGACGAAAATAACGCAGACCACGAAGCCACGACTATGACTACTAGGATACCTCGGGCACAGATTTCATGTTCATCAAACCTTTGCTCTACACCACAGATTCCCAACCTTCTTCGGCCTTCCACTCCTTTATCGAAATGTATATATTAAAAAAATTTCCAAAGTCTGAAAAAGATAGTTATCACGCAGAGACATTTCCTCTCTCTCGAAAGCATTTTATTCTATACAATTAAAAACAATATTCGAACTTTAAGGATCTCAGATTGATTTCAGATTGCTCAATGCTCCTTTTTCAGAAGGAAAAAAAAAAAAACCGAGATTTTCCCGTTCTTTAAATAAGTCAAGCAATGGTGAGTTTGCAGATCTTGAATAAATATTTAAAAACTCTTTCATAAGTCAGGAAAGGAAAGTAACAACGTAAAAACCTTTTTTTTTTTCCTTCATTTTTTTTTTCCAAATGCATTTTATTCAATACAATTAAAATAAAAAATGTAGCATTGAGAAGAAAAGTAGGAATGAGTGAATGTAAAGTTTATTGGCGCAAGAGCCAGATGAAGCTATGCCCGTGTATATCAAAGACAGTAAACCCCATAGGAAAGAAAAGATAACTAGGGTGCCTCGGGGTCATGATGCCCCTACTTACCTGAAGAAGGCAAGTCCCCGAGGTCCCCTAATATAATCACCAGGGTCAAGGTGCCCTGCTATACCCCCAGACGCTGAGTACCCATTTTAGTCGCCTCTTACGACAAGCATGAGCTACAGAGGGACTATTCTGTTCTTCCCGGTCATCACACGGGTGAACTATTTATTGAAACATGTGATCCGTGATTTTTAATATTAAAGAAGTTTGTCACTGCGTTTTTCCAAGTTCTATTCAGGGGGAAGCAGTTACCTCCTCACAACGTCCCTTAAACTAGCCTTGGACTCAAAACATCCCCTCAGATCTCTTCAATGCCTATTGGTGGGTAGTACAGACCCCTTTGGGAGTTACTGCTGTACAAGATGGGTCTTTAGTAGAAACGAGACTCGAACCCACGACTCGATTAAGACATCGTCGGCTCAAGAATATGGTTTTCTTGGGAAAACAGTGCCGTTATTTAGCGACTAACACTAAAACATTGTTTATGGCTTAGTGATAGTCGCCAAATGGCGAGGATATGGCCACAGATGGCGAGGTTTGCAATTCAGAGTTGAATGCGAGGAGACCACATAACTAGTTAGCACCATAACGTTGTAATATTACGACCACTAGATAACGGGATAGGTTTCTTAGGAACTGTTTCTTAGAAAGATCAATCGGGTACAGAGGTCACAACTGCATTCAATAAGCATATAATTCGAGAAGAACCACGTGATAAAGAACAAAAGCAGCAATGTAATGAATGTGTTCTTCCCCGCATTAAATTCTCTCATCCGTTACAATTTTTTTCTATTTTGGGAAAGTCCTCGTTCGCGGTGATTAATGACAAAATAAAACTAGAGAGAATATAAGTAATTCTGGAGAATTACTAGGGAATTAATTCCTTTCATTAGTGTACATACTCGTAACTGCTTTCTTGCTAACAGAAGGGCATCTGAGAATTAGAAGTGGGGGGGAGGCAAAAAAAATTTAAATTCCTATGCAAAGTTTTGCAAAGAACAGATTTAACCACCCAAGGTGCATCCCCCCCCCTTTATTATTAAATTACTCAATTAAATATAAGAATTAAAGTAAACGATGAAATATCGAGAAATGGACAATAGTAAACGTTTCCGTTTTTTGAATTAAAGCAAACGATAAATTTTTAAATTAAATATTATATCAGATACATGTACTTAAAATTAAAGCAAACGATAAAATATTAAATTGAATATATTTAAGCTAAATGTAATTAAACTAAAGCGAACGACAAATTATTAATTTTAATTATCATCTACATGTAATTAAAAAGAAAACAAACGATAAATTATTAAATTGTTTAAGCTATATGTAACTAAAATTAAAGCGAAAGATAAAAACTGAAAAATGATCTGGTACGCCAAAACGCCCCTCCTAAAACAATATCCTCTTGGCTGGCTAATTGTAGACAAAAAAAAAAAAAAAAAAAGAGGTTCAGAGAATAGAAAACATATTAAATTTTAAAATTTAGCTACAAAATGGTAAATTTTTTGCACTTCCTGAGTGAATTTGGACAGAAACGTTAAAGGTGACATTTTACACCAAATTTTATCAGGTTTAATTTTAGTACTAGTGTGTGTATTTTTTTTAAAATTTTGATTAGTACTGTAGACAGCTTTCGTCAAAGGAACAATATTATCAATGTTTTACAGTTACACATAAATATTTCGAAAAATTCAAAACGATTAGTGATTATTTCATGAAAGAAAGCATAACTTATTCAAAACTAGCATCAAAAAATTATAATTTGCCAAAATCCAACCAGAAAGTTTACTTAAGTTCTTATTTTATACCACATCACACTAAAAATATAAATGGCAAAAAAAAAAAAAAAAAAATACTTTCATAGATTTCTCGTGTTAAATAACATTAAATTGGTTGTTCGAAGCAAAGCGGTTAATTATATTATAGAAAGAAAGGTATATAATGCACAAATAAATTTCTCGCATTGATTAAACAATTGTTCATTAATTTTGAACTTAGCAGCAATACAAGGGCTATTGGCGATGGGCCTAGAAATTTTGAGCCATGGTCAAGTGATGAGGACGACATTTAAGCTGGCACCTCTCTCCAAACTTCCACACCACGCCAATGGGATTACTTAGGACCTCGACAGATTTAACGAGCATCAGCCACGTTTCATGGAGGGTCTTCAGTGGCATCGGAGTTGGAACCCTTGATTCAATAGAAACAACGCCAGAAGCAAGTTCATGAAAATAACCACTAATCTCTGTTGTATTACCGAAAACGCCGGATTACAGGAAAATAACGAAAAACGCATTAATACAGCAAAGGCTATGCATTATTGAATAAAAGTTTCTTCAGTACAAGCAAATAGAAGCTTAAATACAAGAATTAACTAAAACTACAAAAAAAAAAAATTATAGTTTCGTGTGGATTGCCTGTATTATTCCATTGAAACATAAGGCTAAAATAACTATCTATAACTCGTCAACTTATGTGAATACGCCAAATTACTAGCAGGGTCGATTTAGTTTAGTTTTTTTTTTTATTATTATTAACGTCGCACTAGAAGCAACACGAGGGTTACTGGTGACGGATCTCGTAATTTTGAACCTCGGTCAAGTGACGAGGACGACACCTGAGTTGGCAACCCCCCTCTCCCAACTTCCACACCACGCCAACAGGAGGACTTTGGGCCCCGACAGATTTAACGTGCATCAGCCCCGGCTACACGGCGGGTCTTTGGCGGCCAAGGCTCTCGAACCTGCGACTGAACGAAAACCACCAGTCACGACTCCGATGCCTTAACCACTACACTACCGCAGCCTCTTGCAGGGTCGGAACGGTGAAGTGCTGGAATACAGAGGGAGGTATACTGCATGTAGGAAATAAGAACATAATTTAAGGCTGTTTTCGTCTAATGTCAAAGAATCCGATCGAAATTTCGAACACATTTATTTTTAGGCAGACAATTATTCCAATTTTCACGGAAGTTTACGACGCTGTAACACATGCATCCATTTATGATATAATGTTCTTAAAATTTAGGAACCTTCCAAAAATGCATCATTTTTCACGTGAATACCCGAAGCGTAAAGCCCATTTAGTATTACAGTATAAGAGATAAAACATAGAACTATAACCATGGGCGCCATGTTGTGCATTCTGTTAGGGGTAACAGAGACTCAATATCCGAAAACTATCCTACGAATGCCTTTCTAGACTTAATTACGTTTATTTAGACATTGAACTAAATGACACAAATTTAAGAACAAACAATGAAACTATAATAATTTAGTTTTACATAATTCTCAGGGCGGACTACCCTGTTTACTTGTTAGCTCCTCCGTTTGGACTGCTGGGTATTGGCGCTCCAGTATTCATCACTCCTCCGGTGACCTCTAGGTGGCGCGTTTAAACGCAGGGCAGTCACGAAACGTATTTTACACCAGAAAAAAGGGAATTGATTCAGATAGAAATGAGTAATATTATATAATATTCAGTTCTTTAAAAGATAGTGAAGTCAAAGAATGTAAAATTAATGTTTGAGCGGTTTTTTTTTATCGGAAAAAGTGTTCTATTTTCGAGTGTTCTATTCTTAAACATTACTTCGAAGACAGCCTTAAATGAAAATATTTTGTAGGCCTTAGCAATTTGAAAAAGAAACCCAATTAAAACTTCTCCCTCATACAGACTGTTGCAACAGTTTTCTATCGTCGCCAAAATGCGATATTGCCTCGTGGATCAGTAGAGTGGAAGGGAGGAAGTTATTCATATTTTACCATGAAAACTTCAAAAATGGCACCAAATTTAAATGAAAAAAATATATATATCGTATGTATTTGAAATCTTTAAGTCTCTTTCTGCAAATACATATATTTTTTTTTAAAAAAAAAAAAAGAACAGATAAGGGAAAATATTCAAATGAAAAAAAAAAATCACTTTTATTATTCATTCTTCTCTCAACAGAAAGATCCCCGTCGCTTTTTTTTTTCTTAAAAAAAAAAGGCTAAGGTCGGAGCCACTGAGGCTAGACATTATTCGAAAGCTGGTGTGTTTTTTGTAAAATATATTACTTCACGATAGAAATAAATTTTCCTTTATTTCATCCATATGTTGCCTTTTGAGAATATACTAAAACGATTAAAAAAACCCAAGGCTATACAATGTTTTCTTTTTGAAAGAATACAAAAAGATATAAACTAACATGCCCCCAAAGTTAAAATGTTCGATTATTTTTACCATTTTTTGTTTAATCGGAAATTGGACAGCTACCAACAGTTACACCCAATCTAAATCACTGCTTTCTACCATAGCAAATACAATCTGTTGAATAGTGTCGTCTTCAGATTTATGACACGAATGTTTTAAGTTTTTCTTTTTTCTTTCTGGACTTTTAATCACTTTAAAAACTGTAGACATTTCTGAAATCGATATAGGCTCAACGACTTTGATTATATTTCTCCCTTTATATACAGGGTTATTCGAAATGATTCATCCGATTTCAAGGTTACATATTTTCAAAAATGAACGACACAGAATGATTAGTAATATATGAAGACAAAGAAAAACTATGAAAGTCTTACATTGTGGGAAAAAGATGACCGTGTGTTCTGCGCGAAACTATTTCACGAAAACTGTTTTAGAAGCTTGCACAAAACTACCTCGAAAAAAATCGGTCGCAGTAGACTATAGGTTGCCATAGTGATCCAAGTGGACCCCCAGGGGTCCATGTAGACGTGAAAAGAAAACAGGAGTTCACAAGTTGTAAGTGGGGACCCACGAAAAATTTTCTGGTTTTCATAATAAAGAACAAAAATTTTGGCTTGGATTTACCTATCAACCTAGGCAGGTAGCATCATTCACTCGGTAGGTACTCAAAAATATTCGAGACTCAGTTCAAACACAGAATTGAATAGAATAATAAATAATAGTACAAGTGTACACCACATGTCGAGACTTGCAAAGTACCGCCCGCTCGTCCGGGATGCTTGTTTAGACCTGCAAAGGGATGAAATGCGACTTGCGCTGAGCTTGCAATCTACATTAGTATAAATATGAATGCCAAGAACAAAACGTTACTCATTTGTTTCCGGGAATTTGAACATAAAAGTGTGACTGTGAGTGAATGGATGTCAGTGTTAGCAATGCCGGAAAAAGTAAGTATCTGCCTATTTGTTATACATATTTTTATTGTATATTGTAATTTATCAATCATATTATATTGTTTTATTATTTGAGTGTAGTAGGTAGTTATGTAGTAAAAATTAAATACTAGAGATTATTCAAAACTTCTATAAAATAACAAAAAGCCAGGGAAGATTAAACTTTAGATACCTAGGTACTTTTTTGTTTAAAAATATTTATTTACGCACATATAACCACAAGTATTATTTTAATAAATAGGATACAAGAAAATGTGCTACTTTTTTTTTTCTTCTTAACACCCCCAAATTAGGGTGATATTTTTTAGGAGTTTTGGGAATACAGTAGAAATGTAGCAGTAGGGGAGGGGGGGGTCTACCGAAAATAGTAAAACTTTGAGAGTGGTCCACGAGAAAAAAAAGTTTGGGAACCTCTGCAGTAGACCAAATGACGATATAGCACAGCTGGCCACATGAGTTACCTGATATGACTCCATGCGAGTTCTTCCTTTGGGAGTTTGGAAGAGATAAATTGTTGGCACCACCATCCCCCACAAATTTATGAGAACTTAAACAACGGATTTATGCTGTTGTACAATCAATTGCCACTGAATACTTTACAACATGTTTGGCGGGAATTTCCATATTTAATTGACATCGTACGTTAACTAAAGGGAGTGATATCGAACACTTACAAAAAACTTATATATTATCTCTTTGCATTCATGTATTACCTAACATTCTGTGTCATTTTTCTTAATGAAAATATGGAATTTTTAATTCGGTTGAATCATTTAGAATAAACCTGTATTTTGTCAAAAATTGAAGAAAAAAATAAACAAGAAGTCTACTATAGTAATGAATTCGGTGGAAATAAAGATGAAAAAATAAAAAGGTAAAAGCCTTTAATGCTGGAAATAAATAAATTGACCTTTATACTTTTCACAATCGATTCATCTTTTTTGAAGGGAAGAGGGCACAAAACGAACGGAAGAAAAACATGAACATGAAAGAGCACTTACGTTCATTCAACATAAACCATAAGCAAATTTAGAATATTTTTGGAAGAAGGAAAGCAAATCCATATATCAGAGTTCAAAACTCTTGGGAAATGGGAGATGAAATTTTTCGTTTTGAATAAGATATATGACATTTTTCTGAAATTCATTCGTGAATCGACACATACTGTATCGAAAAATAAGTTATAGTTAATTTTGTATGTGTCTCTAATATTATGATATAGGTTTTTAGCTTTGATTTTATTATGTAACTCGAAATATAAAAAAAAAAAATGGCGGAACTGGAGTGACAAAATTATACTATATTGTTTTGATACACAGAAAACAATACTTTATTGCATACGAAACACAAATAAAAAAAATTCACAATTTTACGTAATACAAATAAATTATATTTATGCGATTTTGTATTTAAGTACGTGAGCAAAACTTATTTATTGTAATATATTTTTATATGAATTTCAAGTGAAATACTAAACTATCAATATTCCTAACAATATAAGAGATAAACTAAAACCTCAACATTTTTTGTTTATGTTTTAAACATTTTGAGAGTGAGTTTGTTCGGCATAATTAAAGTCGCACTAGGAGCAACAAGGGCTATTGGCGACGGACCTCGTAATTTTGAACCACGGTCAAGTGACGAGGACGACACTTGAGTTGAGTAATTCTCTTTAACAACATCCACCACGCCATGGGAGGACTTTAGTCCCGATTTCGAGCCTTACTCTAATGTTCAACATACAGGCCAAACGAACAATGTAAGATCGCATCAAATTAGCGCAAATAGGAGGGATGTCTTGAATTTTTGATTGATTGTTTATTAACGTTACACTTAGAAGCAATACGTGGGCAATTGGCGACGTACCTCGTAATTTTGAGCCACAATCAAATGACGAAGAGGATACTTGAGCTGGCACCCCATTGGCACTTTCCCAACATGCCAATGTGGGGATTGCGGGTCCTTTACTCGACCAACCGAATTACCGTGGTCCTGTAAGTTGCTTAAGGCTTCCGTCTTCCAGTGAATAACTAGGGTAGGAGGGGGTATTTGTCCCTGGGCACAGCATCCAGGGCCCCCCAAATTGATGTTAGGAAATTTTAGATGAAATGTTTTTTTCATTCTTAAAAAATTTCCCTAAAAAGTAAATAAAAATTCGTATACTCAGTCCATCACTCTATCAGTATGAGGGTATCTTTCTCCTATGATTCGTATTTGTTTCTAATTTTGAAGCACGTATTAGTTCTGCATATCCTACAGACAATAATTTATCCCCTTCACTTCTCTAATATGCTTGTTAATCCCTCCCCCTTAATCCGAGAAAAATGTTTGACATTATTAAATATGCGACTCACATCAAACATAAGTGTATCTTCTGACCTCTGCATGCTAAGTGATTTATATTTATGCGTTTGGTGGAAAAAAATTGAATGGGTGTGAAGTATTCTAAGAAACGCCTGCAAAAGTCGAGACATTTCCCCATTATATTTTCGTGCGAATAAATGGTAATTAATGCAGTTTTTACGAATATAACATCGATCAATAACTCCCGAGTCTAAAATCATGAGTATGCTCTTTCCGAGTATGCTTATATTA
>BMAW01019816.1:119084-139313 GCA_019974015.1 Nephila pilipes
TTGAAAATCCAACAACAGCAGCCTTCAGCAGCTAAGGATGTAATATTTGAATTCAAAAATTGTATTCATAATATAAACTGGTTTTTGAAAGTAACTTATTTTTGAGATACTTTTGATTTTTTTGAATAATTTGAAACCGACTTTATATGTTTTTAAAGTGCAAAAGAAGGTTGCTGCGAAAAAACAGAATTTATAATTACGGCGTGTGAAAGTCGGTAATTAAAATGCTTCTATAATGCTAACAGAATTGTAAAAATGAGTTTACTGTTAGCTCATCGCCGAATGAGATTTCAGCTGCTGTCTAGGGACATTTTTTTTTATTTGGCTGGGAGGCTAATTCAAAGGTGTTTTTCCCCCCAATCAACAGCGACAAACGGATAAGGAATCCACTTAACGTAGTATCCGGGACAGAACACTGCCGGATACAAATGTTAAATCCATCATTGAGCTGTCTTCTGACTTATGACTTTAAGACGCATACGAGAGAATATCACCGAAGAATTATTATTATGCCGTGTTGTCAAGAATACCTAGTTTTAGCAGGAAAAGCTAAAACTAGGTATTCTAAATTTTTAAAATTTCGAATATTATATGTCTTTTGTCTCAACTTATAAATATGAAGCCTGATTTTCAACACGGGTTTCCTAAAAAAATTACCGAAACATATTGGAAATCGAACCGTATCCGATATCGTTTTTCCCCCCTTCTAAACGTGTTCTTAGTTTCATTAATAATTTGATCTCATTAAAATTTGTTTTTTACAATTATTATTGTACTAGTTTCATATAAGTAATTATTACAGAAAATAAGAATTATATTGATGTTTAAATAACTTTTTATTTTATGTACAAATCTCAAAACAGACAAGCTTTTACTGAATCAAGAAAGATAATCTTAAAAATAATAGGGTCACTGGAAAAAAAAAAAGTTTGGGAGACACTATTCTATATAATTATAGCATTATATTAAAAAACAAATTTTACAAAAGACAGCAAACATTACTTTGAGAATAATTTTGTATCTTCAAGTAACGTGGAAAAAAATCTCTTGATATAAATGGAAAGAAGTACAAAATAATAAAATTGAAACAGGACTTACCAAATATATCCCTGAATTGATAAACTAGTCTTTCAGAAATCCATTTACAAAGTTCTGCTCTATGCACAAAGTATCATTGCAGATGTTCTTTCCGATTCCTAAGAGTTGGATACTTTCCAAAAAGTATTATAAATATAGCTTCCAAGGAAAGATTGAACAATTTTTTTTTTTGTATATTTTATTAAACTGTGGAAGAATCATCAAAATACATAAGAAGTAAAGTATTTATTTCGTTAGTTTAAAGGAAAGGAAGAGAAAGACGTGGTCTCTCTCTGTGTTGTTTACATTTTCCGCTATGAAAATATTTGTATTGAGTTGAGATGTTTAAATCCTTATTTATGTGTCTCAAGTTCCAGTTTGACCAGGTGGGATAAGCAGATCAGTAGGAAAAAATAACACCTGTTCTGTTTTACAAATTTATATATGCAGCATTATATTATGGAAGGATCATAATGTTAAAAATAAGAACAAGCATCTTTTTTTGGTCAAAAACTCAAATTTAAAAAAGCTTTAATCAATACAAAAGTATGGATAAAAATAACTTCACGCCATTAAAAATGTGAGATAAGAGAAACATTTTTTTCTTCAAAGGCTGTATCAAATTCTATCAACTTCGAACGAATAAATTAAGAATATTTTTTTTTTATTTTTCTAATAGTAAGTCATATTGAATTCGTTTCATTTTTCTCTGTATAAATTTTATGCAAAAGATCATATGAAACTATGCGACAGATTTATACGAAATCTATTTCATCACACATCGCACAAATACAGTTTTATCTGTGGACCTACATCAGTACTAAAGCGTTTCTATGGTAACTAATGCGTTTATACTTAAGCTTTCTATAGGTTGCTACAGAAAATTCTTATAAAGATATTTATTAATTTTAAAGAATTTCCTCTCGTGTTAAATTCCATTGAAATGTCTTAATGACGATACAAATACTTTTGTTACTATTTTCATTGAACATTGAAGTTTGGAATAATTAAATCTGGATAAATTTAATACCCGAAATAATTATTATAGGAAATGTCTTCTATTTTTTTCAATATCTGAGTATTAGCAAACAATACCCAGACACCATATTCACGTTGTTCTCAAATTAAAATAATAATTTAAATTTTAAAGAATACATTTTTACACGTTTTTTTTTCCTTGAAAACAAATTCACAGAAAGAATTCTTATTTTACTATCTGTTTCTTTTCTTTTTTTTTTTTTTTTTTTTTTTTTTTTTTAAAAAAAAAAAAAAAAAAAAAAAAAAAACTTCATAACCCAGGATTTAGGTCCTTTCAGACAAGGAGTTTGCATCTAAACCACACCTTATTTGCAAAATTTCCTTATCTTCCAATTCGTATGGAAGCATAGATGCTTGGTGTGGACTGGGGCCGCGGTAGCCTAGTGGTCAAGGTCGTTGACCAGCGGCCGGTGGTTTTTGTTCAGTCGCGGGTTCGATCCTTGGCCGCCAAAGACCCGCCGTGTAGCCGGGGCTGATGCACGTTAAATCTGTTCGGGGCCCAAAGTCCTCCCGTTGGCGTGGTGTGGATATTAGGAGAGGAGGGGTGCCAGCTCAGGTGTCGTCCTCGTCACTGGACCGTGGTTCAAAGTTACGAGGTCCGTAGCCAATAGCCCTCGTGTTGCTTCTAGTGCGACGTTAATCAAAACTAAACTAAACTAAAGCTTGGTGTGGACATGGTTTGTCAACCAGAAGATTATGACTTCGGGTCCCTATTCCTCCCAAGAACGCCAACCGAAGTAACGAAAGTTGTGAAATTTATCGAACAAATCTTCAGAGGCTTTCATGGGTAGTATTGGGAAAGTTTGGAACGTGAATTGTAATATCTTACAAGAAGCCTCCTCGTTTTCATTAACTGTAATTATACAATACAAATCCTACAACTCTCTGAGACCACTGCGCAGATATAATGCCCTCTCCGCAATTTGCTTGGTTTTATGGGATATAGAGCAATAAAGGCTATTATCATCATAATTAATCGTGGGTTCGAGACTTGATGCCACAAAAACCCGTGTAGCTGGGGCTGATGCACGTTATATCTGTCGAGGTCAAAAGTCCTCCCATTGGCGTGGTGTGGAAGTTTGGAGAGGTAGGTGCCAGTTCAGTTATCCTCGTCATTTGACCGAGGTTGGAAATTACGAAATCCGTCGCCAATAGCCCTCGTGTTGCTTCTAGTCCAACGTTAATAAAAACTAAACTAAAAAACTAATAAAACCTAAGCATTACCATTTTTAAATCCGAACGTGTCAGCTGAGTTTCTGATTGGTTGATATGTCAAGTCACACTAATATATATATATATATATATATATATATATATATATATATATATATATATATATATATATATATATATATATATATATATATATATATATATATATATATACACTGCCTATATTGGCAATAGACCTCGTAAATGTGAAGTCAAAAATAACTAATGAATCTGAATAGTTTGATCACTCTTCACTGACAAGTGGGCTTGTGGCGCAATAGACAAATCAATGGCTATGGGCGCGCTATCATCATTTCAACTGTATTCTGACAGAAGGGAGATGAAAACAGCTGACAAAAGGAAGGGTTGAAAATAGAAAGGATAGTAATAGGTGTCTGGCGCGTCACCAAGATTGGACCAAAGACACAAAACTCCACGAGGAAGAAAAAGATCCTAGTAGCCTGTTACTTATGATTTGTCCTTACCATCAGAAGTAAGCCTCCAGAGAGTAGGAAGCTTTGTCAAGCCATAGAGTTCAGGGTCGACGACCTCGTGTTCCCGGTATTTTACAATGTCATAGGTTAGAGTCAAGTCGGACTACTAACCTGATTCCTCAATTCTAATCCTCCTCACGACACGGATTTGATAGTGAGGATGATTTTAACCTAACCTATTGGAGTTCAATGTCATTGGATGGTGTTTGATTAATTCGTAATAAATGCATCATTTAGAAGCAACAAAGGTCGATGGATTACAACTCTCGAAATTTTGAGCCTCATGTTAGGAGACTAGGGACATGTACTCTATATGAGGAGTCTCTCCTCTCCAAACTTCCACACCCACGCCAATGGGAAATGACCAAGAATCGTAAACACACGCATCAGTCCTTCGATACAGGCGGATCCTTTTTTTGGTGGCATGAGGATCCGGAGCCCCTTACAACAGCATCGTCGGCCTGAGCAGAGATCATTGACACTCTGCTACCACGATTGCTCTGGGATGATGTGGAAGCCTAAAGATTGGAGTCCAGCCCAGAGTGTCCTCGTCACGTGAAAGTTGGCTCAAGATTACGAGGTCTGCTCTAACAACCCTGGTGTTGCTTTTCCGTGCCACACTAATAACTATCAGTAACAAACATTGAGAGCAAAATTTCAACGTAAAGTTCCAGCAACCAACATTATATTTGGTGGAATCAGGACTCGAATTCGCAGCACAGTGGGTGGTGATAAATTGAGTTTATGGCGCAAGAACAGTGACTGTGACGCGCTAGACAAGGAACGTAACTGTGATTAGACAAAAGAAAAAAATGGGGAGTGGATAAAAATAGACAGTATTTCGGGGTCGAAAGTGAAAGTCATTAGGATATACCCAGGTGATGATGTTCGTACTATCTAATGTAGGTAAGCTCCTGAGATTTCCATGAAGCTCGTAACTTTACTTTAGTTTTATTAACGTCGTACTAAACTAACACAGGCTTGTGGAATGGACCTCGTAATTTTGAACACCTCGGTCGGTGACGAGAGGGCGACACCTGAGCTGGCACCTTCTCTCCTAAATTCTACATCACGCTTGCGAGGCTCGGGCCCCGAGCCGACAGATTTAACGTGCATCAGCATCGAACCAACGTTCAACGGCCAGGATCGAACCCGCACTGAATGAAAACCGTCGGCACAATCAGAAACCATGACCACGAGTCCACCGCGGCTGGCTCGTAGCTTTAACCACTTGATTATCGCGACCCCTGAATGACTTTTCCCCGAATAAACTCTCTGATAACATTATCTACGCTTATGAGTTTTAAAAAATGCTTGATAAAGAATTCTTATTCAGTAGATTTTCAGTTCCGTCTAATTGGTGATGAATACTTTAGAATTTAGATCAATATAATTTACTCGTAAAAAAAAATGATTGCGTTTATAAGTGAATATGTACTTTCAGAAATATTACATAAAAAGAAAAGATAATTACCATACCTTACGAAATTCTGATTCTATGACAGAGATTTCTAATGATTGTGATGCATTTAAATAATTCATGGAGACAATAAAAAAACTACAGTCTGGAAGTCAATACCCCGAATAGATAGCACGAAAAAAAGAGATCCACGCACAGATGCATACAGGAAAATTTCGAAACCTTCCCGCAGTTAATTCTGACGCCGGCGCAGTGATGAATTTCAGACCAGGCATCGATCTATTATTTTTTTAAGCTGAGTTTGTTACGAATCGAATTTCAGAATAATCATATGATTATTCAAGCAAACTTCTTTCCGCGCTCTTGTCACCCAATACGGATGAAAAATAGTGAGCTATTCATAAAACGATTGTTACTTAT
This sequence comes from Nephila pilipes, assembly GCA_019974015.1. NCBI lineage: Eukaryota > Metazoa > Arthropoda > Arachnida > Araneae > Nephilidae > Nephila > Nephila pilipes. Next base: position 124,746 of record BMAW01019816.1, read on the forward strand.
AATGATAGCGTTTAAACGGTTGAAGTGAAAAAATTTTATTTTAAAATTATTATCCGACTATTTTCTTAACACTAGATAAAATGCGTGCAACAAATAAAATAGCGAACTCTCAGTTGTTGCCGTACTCTCTGTTTTCAGATTCTTTAAACTACTATTTTATATTTAAGTCACTCTGCAGAGGAACAATGGAACGCCGGAGAAAGACTTTTCGTAATCTAAACTCGTGTTCAGGTAATTGGTGGCCGCGGTAGCCTAGTGGTCAATGGTTGCTGACATGCGGCCGAGCGATTTTCGCTGATGCGGTTTCGAGCCTTGAGCCAAAGATCCGCCGTGTAGCGGGGCTATGAGTTCATATCTGTCGGCCCAAAGTCCCTCCAGTGGCGTGGTGTGGATTTGAGGAGAGGGGAGTCCAGCTCAGGTGTCGTCCTCGCTCACTGGACCGTGGTTCAAACCAATTACGAGGTCCGACGCCAATGCCAACCTGTGTTAGCTTCAAAGTGCACGTTAATAAAACCACTAAATCATTCTAAGAAATTGAACCAAAAAAAAATTGCTGAAAAATTTAAAATTTGTAGAATAACAGAAATTTGAAATATGAAAATTTTGAAAAAAAATTAAAAAATTGTTCGTGTTGTTTTCTAGTGCGTTTCAGAAATAAATCGATCAATGCTCAGATTATTGATTATGATTGAATGTTACTTTCGCAACTCCAGAAGCAACACTTGAAGAACATATGTCGGATATAAATTTTTTAAAGCATATTCAAGTGTTGAGAACTTCTTTGGGCGCACTCTCCTCCCTCCTCATCTCAACGGCTGATGGCTTTTGATCCACGACAGTCTAACTTTTACCCACATCGCCACCTTTACAAGGAGGGTTTAATGGTGGCAATGGGGCTCGAACCCGACTCTCAGCAGAGTACGCCGATCGAACTTGCGATCATTATCACACGGCCGAGGGACGTCTTAAGGAATATATGAGGGGGTCTCGTCTCGTTTTATACTCAGCACTCAATAAGATCACGATCAGAATAGGCTGTGTCAAATGTTATTCCTGGAACTTTTGCTGGTTGAAGACAGTTACTTCTACAGTGGCTCAAACAATTGAGGATACACCTAACTTTCATGATAAATCCAACTTTTAAGGAAAATAACACATTAACTAGAATGAGAGAACGTATTTTTTTACTTTTACACACATGTAATAAAAGTTGGTACGGTAAAAAATAACGAAAATCAACAAAGAATATCTAAAATTAAAAAAGTTTCACAAATATTTGTGAGTAAACATAGGCAGATCTTTACCTCAAAAAAATTAAGGATACACCAATGAAATTTTTCCGATATATTACATGCATAGACAATTGCATCAGTATTTTTTGTTGCATGTCCTTTGGCTTTATAATGTCCTCCAAACGTCTTGGTACCAGTCAACCAGTTTTTTTTAGTGGTATCTGGAGATATTTTATCCCATTCTTCTTGTAACACTTGCTTTAAATGGACTTTGTTTCTAATCTGGTGTTTTTTGTCACTGTTCTGGTGTATTCTATGACATTGATGTCAGGGACTGTGGCGGTGTGTGCAGTACTGTTTACAATGAAAAGACACCACATTTTGACATTACGTGCCGTGTGTGTTTGGAACGTTAAATAGGTGCTGAAATATAAAATTTCCATCTAAACTAATTTTTGTGCACTTTCTTTAAGATTGTGAATACATGTCTATATAAAACGATCCGACCATACACCATCTATAAAAACTAAATTTCCTACCCCCATTTGCAGCCATACAACCCCCCCAAACCATACAGCCAGACACCACCTTGATTTTAACTGTGGGACGTAAATTTTTTTGGAATCCAAAGCGGTGTTCGGCTTTCTCCAAACAGACAATGACGACCATCAAGCACCCAAAATGTTAGTTACTTTCATCCTTCTCACAGTTTCAGCACTTACTTCTGCAGATTATTCGAAGTTTCTGCAGCCTAGTTTGACACACTCAGTTTAGGATTAATCTCGATATCCCAAGTTTTTTCCTTTTTCGCTACATCACTCAGAATGTCTTTTCCTTCCTCTTCCCTCTTATTTTTGAATTAATCCATCGCGTTTAAATTTCCCAATGATTTTCTGGACACATGAGTGACTTCTACCGACAATTTCAGCTATTTCACGATACCGTTTTCCCTTCTTAAAATAACCTTAATATAAATTTCCAGTAATACCCAGTCACCGAACCATTTTCCATTTAAAATTACAACTTTTATTCTCATAACCAACTTCAAAAGACAAATAACAGTTGAAAAAAAAGTTTGGGATAATTTAAACTTAGATTATTAGTAACAAAGCAAAAGAAATCAAGTGTTAGTTAAACAAAAATTTCATTTTGTGTATCCTCAATTTTTGAGGTAAAAATCTGCTTTATTTGAAAATGCCTCTAAAAAGTTTTTAAATTTTGTCGTTGATTTTTCTTTTATGGCTGCACTGTTAATTAAACCTTTTGTTATGTCTAGATAAAAATTCGTTTGCACTTCTGGTTAAGGTGTTATTTTGATTGAAAGTTGGATTTATCAAGTAAAAGTAAGTGTATCCTCTGTTTTTTGTGCCACTGTATATTAAATTTTTTCTATTTAATGTTTGCTGAGAATCGGGGAAAATATTAGTTTTATTTCTAACGCGAGTTATGTCCAATTTATTGATAAAAAATGCTGCTGGAAGGACAGTCCACAGACATAACAGACCTCCTTCCAGCGTCCTTTTATTTATTTGCACACGTGAGTTAAGGATAGCTCATGAATGGACAAGATACACTTAAGCCCCTAATGATGATAAAACAAATTCCCGATTTTTTAACAGGCTCGGACTAATAAAAGAGGGGTTGAAATAACTTCCCTGAAGAGCTCACTCTTTTTTCGAAGAAACAAGTGGTCTACGGTTCTAAATCGGCAATTCATTCCCTTTCAGTTTAATTTCTTTGAAATAGCAAAAGGTAATTATGCTTTTATTTTGGAATTGTATTTGAGATTATGATAATATACAAATATTTATATCGCATTAAAAAGTAAAATTATATGTAATTGTATTTGCTTTTTTTTGACAGAGTTATATAGTATCTAGCAAAAAAATTCTGCTACTACTTTTTTTTTTTGTAAACTTTCTTCTCTCTCCCTCTGAACAACAAAGAACTAATCTCTTAACTGTTTATAAAATTATAAATAAATTTTTTAATAGACTTTTAGAATATTTTTATAATGATTAAAATACATAATTGCGCTCTTCTTTCATTCTGAATGCACTGTGAGTCTTCAAAAAATTTCCAGTGCGTATTGTGTTCAGAGAAATATTTTATTTGCTTCTGATATGGAAAACGCTATTTCACTCGTTTAAAAATTCAGGCATTTCTTCGTTTTATTGAAAACCAAATAAAAAGAACATTTATAAATTATGAATATATTACATTACTACTGATTATAGTTATGTAATATAAATCTTTGAAAAACAATCATATGGAATCAACGGTACGATTTGGTAATTAGGTGAAATAAATGTCTGAACAACAATTTGATGTTTTAAGAGTAAAAAATATTATTAAAGTGGAGAAATTCGGTACAAAATAAGGAATTTTTTTTTAAGGTATAAGAACCCTCACTAAATGTTCTATTTGCGCGTGTTTGTTTAATCAGTTAATCAGATGTTCCTACAAAGAAAATTGATTTATTAATAATACTTTAATTTATACATTTTTTTATTTATAAACTTGTGAGCAAAGTTTTCTTTTTTAAAAAAAATCGAAACTACTTATAGTTATGCGCATATTACGTAGATAAAGACATAATGATTTTTTAGAACAAGTGTATTTATTTACTTACTTATTTTTAGTAGCAAAATAACTTATTCTTTTTTTTCGAATAACTCTTCCCAAAATGTGAATGTGTTATTTTAAAAACATCTTGGTTATTTTTTAGGATATAAATAAAAGGGGAACCGTTTACTAAATTATTCATAATTTTTCTGTACATCATCTCGTACAAATTTAAAGTGGATTCTAAGCTATAACTGGTCATTTATTTTAAGTTTACTGATCATTTATTTTTTAATAACTGATCATTTATTTTAAAACTTGACTCGTGTGGAAAATGGGTATTCCAGTTAGTGATTCACTTCTTGAGGCTTCGACACGACACCATGATTGTAATGTTAAATCTTATGGAGTTTCATTACTTTTCTGTTACATCTGAGACATCGCTTTTAATTGCGAATAAAACGAATTCGAAGAGCAAAAAAAAAATGTTTCTCTGGTTTTCAATTTCTTAAAAAGTGTTTACCAAATATTTTTTAAACATTTTCAGAGCATGGATGCTTAATTAATGATAAATTACAGGCAGCAATTTTCAGTTTTCTGCAAAAAAATTAAAATTAAGATGAATGAATTAGAAAAGCTACTTTTTTTTAAACCATCCTTTGGATGAGCTTTTTTTTGACACATATTGAAAAAAAATAAAATCTATTTCTCAAATAAAAATATGGATTTCTCGAAAGGTTGATTAAAATCGTTAATGATATACACTGGTTATCATAAATTAAAGGAAAATTCACAAAAATCACCGATAACAAAAAGAAATTACACATGTTTTATGAAACTTTTACCTAATATACAACACATAGTAGATTATTAAACAACATAAAGGAAATTATCAGACATTAATAGTGAACATAATTAGCACATGTATAAAATAAACAAATTGGAAGTATCGGTTTGCAATAGAAAAAGAGGCCACCTTTAATATGGAATATGGTGCCTCAGAAGCAATACAGCACAAACATGTGTGATGCTTTCAATTATGCGGTCTATCAGTTCAATAGGAAGTAGAGAGCCATTGCTGTAAAATGCAAGCGCGCGGCAGAGGTCTGAGGGGCGGATTGATGGCAGATACACGCCTCCCTAGAGCATCCCAAACGTGCTCGATAGGATTCAAGTCCGGGGATCGAAACTTAGCCTCCATGCGCGTAATTGTTTCCTGTTGAAGATAATAATCATCAACAATGCGAGCTCTGTGGTCCTTGCATTATCGTCTGTAACGAGGAAGCAATCACCAATCGCCCGGCATATGGAACACATAAGCATCAGGATGTTGTCGCCGATAAACCTGAGCATTCACGGTTCCCCTTGGAAAGACATGGAGGTCTGTGCGCCCTCCCTAAGGATATGCCTCCCCCAGAAACACAGACCTGCCTCTTCCGTATGCATCTCTTTCTGTTTGATGGATGATAACGGGTCCCAGGTTTACTCTCATATCAAATAACGTCTACTGTCACTTTCTAGACTAAACCTGGACTCATCCGTAAAGAGAGAACAGGCTCCATTGATCTGACGTCCAGTGGACATGTTGTCAGGCCCTGCAAACTGGTCTCTAGCACTGGCGTGATGTGAGCGGCTTTTATGAATGGCTTTCAGTCTCGCATACAGACCACCTTCGTGGAGCCTTCGCACAGTTGACGTTGACACCAGCAACTTCCGGTGGCTGCAGCAAGAGGATCTAGATGTGGTCAGGTAGCAGTTCTATTCCTGCGTGCACTTAATGGTAAATATCGGTCATCGGCACTGGTCGTAACAGTTGGCCGTCGACTGAACACTCCTATTGCCGAATCTGTGGTTTGAAATTGCCTCAAGATCCTGAACCACAGATGGTTTCACATTTAACCATCTGGCCACTTCTGATTGACTCTGCCCTGCCTCTGGTCTCCCGATGGCTCTCCATCGTAGTTCTTCAGGCAAATGATGCCTAGAGGTCATTATTACGAATTAGCTATCTCAGATTTTTATGTCGCAATCACAGTAAAATTTGTGTGCTTTCTCTCAAACTTGGACTTTTATGCTCCAGGCAGATGACGTTAGAAGCCAGTGCAACGTCACCTGGTACATATTGCAATTTACTCAGCTTCCTCTTAATTGGACTTAACATATACAAATTTTACTTGCACGGTTTGGCTTACTGAAAGAGTTATTTTTTGTGATTTTTCCTTAATTTATGATAACCAGTGTATATATATAAACCAAAAGAGATTCTTGTCTATTATGAGGTCAAACAAAAGAAGTGTCCTTTATAAAGGAGTAACAAAGAAAGTGTTCACAAGCGTGTAAGATAACCCGTGTTAAGATTAATTTTCCTTGAAAGACATGAGACACCGACACAACGTTTGAAAACAGCTACAGCCAGAGAAATTCAAAATAAATCTTTTGTAAAAAAAAATATGAGAAGATTTTTTGAAATCGGATTTTTTCAAAATACTTCTAATTTGGATGAGATAGATATTAAAATAGCATGCGAGAAAAATATCAAAATTTCACGATAAAAGACTTGTGGAGGTAATGAACTTGGAATGTAAGCATTTCAAGTCATACATGATCATTCATGGCGAAAACTGAAGAAAAAGCAAAGAAAATGGCAAAAAGAAAGATAATAAAAAATATAATTCTACCAATGGATTGGTTTTATTAACACGTCACTAGAAACAACACAGGGGTTATCTGGCGACGGACCTCGTAGTACAGTTGGTCAAGTGACGAGAACAACACCTTATCTGGCATTCCCTCTCTTCTAACTTCCACTTCAAGGAGGACTTTGGACTGACAGATTTAATGTGCATCAGCCCCGGCTACACAGTGGGTCTTTGGTAACCAAGGATCGACCACGCATTTGAACGAAAACCGCCGGCCACAATTCTACCAATGGAGATGAAGAACAGTTGTTGGATGAGGGACTGGGTGGGTTCAACACATTCTTTACATACAAGTGTAATGAAAAACTTATTCATTGTGTTTCTCGGTATTGAAATAATGAAATTTTCTTATTGATTACTAACGCAGTGGTGAGCGTCCATTTTTCAAAAATAAAAACGAATTGAGAAATCGCATGACTCAATCCCGTTTGAAGATAATCTAGCAATGAGTAGTGAAAATGAAATATTGACAACAATTGATGTTGAAGAAGACCGAATTAATAATTTTACAAATTTAAAAGTAGAAAACGAATATTTACATAAAACCTCATTTTACTGTGGATTGATTTTATAGATCATGCATATACACCAAATGCATGCATATAACTTTAACTACATGCATATACACCAAATTAGATTAAGGCTTGCAGGGGCCTATTTTTTTTGATGTGAGGGGCCCAGGGCCTCAGAAGTCTTAAGACGTCTCTGCACACGGCTACCGCAGCCACAACGTGGTCGGTGAAGATAATGTTGACCATCCTCACTATCTTACTGCCACGGTAGCCAGTGGTCATGGTGACAGTACGCAGAGACATTGTTTCAAATCAAGTAGTGGGTTCGAGCCCAGATAACTATAGAGACACGTCATGTAACTAGGGCTCAAGTCGTGGGATGGTGTAAAAGAATGGAATGCCCACTCAGATGGCATCTCGACATCTAACCGTGGCTTAAAATTTTGAGATCCATCACCAATAATCCTCGTGTTATTTCCGGATTATTGGTATTAACAAGCAATCAAAAAACCCCATCAAACGTGGTGATATAAGTTCGATTCAATGCATAGCTACGCCTAATTATTTTTCATGGCAGTCTTGGATGATCAGGATTCAAACCCCAATCGTTGCATGTCTAGTTTTGTTGTTTGTATGTTTATTAACATTGCACTTAGAAACAGCATTGAGGGCTATTGGACCTCATGATTTTGATCTCTAGGTCAGAATGAGGACGATAACTACTCTCTTCGAACTTCCATACCACGTCAACGGAGTACACATCGCTTTTTAAAATACAACACTGCCGCGGTAGTAGTTAGGGGATAGGAGCTCGTGATACTCAAGTCGAGATCGGCCTTGTATGTTTGAGTCTCGGTGATTTCACCCTATCTAATCCCTTTCTTGTCATGTAAGGGGATAAATGAAACTGCCCCTCAAATTCCTCCCGGGTTTGGAGGTGGTAGTAGAGGGGCCAGATCGAGGTGTTGTCCTTAGTCACATAACTATCGGTTAAGGGTAGATCGCTTTTGTTGCACTCTTATTCGCTATGAGGTCCATCGCTAATGGTCTCCGTGTTGTATCATTCAAATTGTACAATTTTATTTACAAGAACTGCTAATCCATTCCCATCCTTAGTCCAACCATTTCGGAATTAAAATCAATACAGCCTTTTAAAATTATTATCTTGTACATAATTAAAAATTATGAGGTCCGTCGTTAGTAAGTGCAACGTTAATTAAAATGTCAAAAAATATATATATAATTGAAAACCAAAAATACTTAAGCACACACATTTGTGACGGACTATTTAAATAGACTGAAGGATTAGTCTCGAACTTAATTGACTTTATATTTAAAGAGAGACAATTTAGAGTTAGGAATTTCTCAGGGTTGTTTATGAATAGTCTACATACGCATTAAGCCAAGTAACTAATAAGCATTTTTTCAGATTTAAAATGAAGTGTTAATGTTTCTCCGAATATACCATTCCTTATATTTGTAATTCGAAGGTGGAAAAAAACTTACCGTATATTTCTGATATAAACCAATAGTGTGATTTTTTTTCTTTTCCAAACATTTATTCAAATTCGAATATCGTAGAAAGCCGATTGGTAGTTCGAGCTCTCAGTAGTTGTATCGAGAAGGTATTTTTGCGTTTGAAGCGGACTTAAATTATGGAATTGAAACCATTGAAAGTGAAGATGTGTATCATACATTTTCAATGAGTGAAAATAATTTGATGAATGATTCGGTTCCTCAGTTGTACGGACTCAAAGTGATGAGGGGGTGGCCGCCGTCCCTATACCCACGGTGCGGACAAACACTGACTACAGACTGCAGGTGTTGATGATGCAACAGATTTCGCGATGGGATTGGTTCCTTTTCTTTGCCTTCCCAGTCCAAACGGGAAGAAAAGACACCAAGAAACAGACTGAAGGAAGAACCTGAGAAAGAGGGGCGTATTGGGTCGATCAGCAGAAAGAACACGTGCATCACGACGTTTTTCTACGCGATTTTAGTTCAAGGGATGAATATTCTCATTGTAAGTATAACCTATAAAGCAGTATAATATCCACTAACAAGAATAATTAAATCTATTGATAAAAGACCGTGCAGTCAATTCACAAGCGGTGTACAAATACCACTTTCATATGACTTTCCCCCCCTTCTTTTTTTCATTGGGTTTGCAAAACATCAAAATGTATGTTAGAAGATTAAATACTATTTCTTTTCCATTGTTCTTTTAATGTGTCTTATTTATTGTATTCTATTATTACTGTGTACGTTTTGGTACTTTTCATTAACCGGCCTCTCATTTTGCCTCCATCAGATTTTACGTTTGGGAAACGACTCAACAATAGCAATATCAATCTTCGGAAATAAAACAGCCCATTTTCACGTAGCTGCGATAGCCAAGTGGATAAGGCAGCGGACTCATGGCTGGCGGTTTCGAAGACGACTAGGTTCGAGCCTTGAGTGCCACTAAAAGAATCTCAGTGTAGGCGAGGCTGATGCACGTTAAATCTGTCGGGCCCAAAGTCCCTTGGTGGCGTGGTGTGGAATTTAGAAGAGGAGAAAGGTTTTCCCTCGTACTTTACCAACCTCGTAAAGCCCAGGTGTATTCCTCGTCCTTGACCGAGATTTAAAACTACGGGTCCGTCGCCAATAGCCGTGTTGCTCGGTGCGACGTTAAAAAACTAAACAAACGAACCATTTTCACAAAAGAATACATCATTTTTCCTTATAAACTAAAGAGTTAAAAATATGCTTTAATTGCTGGATTTATAGCTTGCAGTGATAAAAGGAAGTCCTTACGTTTTTAACAGCAAGTATTGCCAATATAAGTCGACCCCTGTAAATTATCTTTGAAAAAAGTTCAAATTTCTTGACTTATTCAGTGATAATTGAACTCCTTTTGGCCTTGACAATAAGAACGGTGCAAAGCTTTCTTTCGGATCAATGGTTGGGGTTCGAAATGCAAGGTCAACTATTTCTACCCCGTTCAGGTAGCAAAACTTGCCTCGAAGATGGATTCCAAACTGTCGACATAGCTTAGATTTATGCCTAATGTGTCCCTGAAGAGGGTAACTTCTTCCGAATGTGAACATTACTTTGAAACGGTTTTAGTAAAATATTACATTCAGAAGACCTTTGAACTATCTCTCTCAAAATAAGTAAAATTTCGTTCCGTTTTTTAGAAACATTCAATTTTTAGTGCATTTTTTTACAAATTGTAAAAAATTAAATTCATATTTGTATACTTTTAAATAAATTTCTTCGATAGCTTTAGGTTTTCTATTTCCCTAAAAATAAATATTCACAATTCTTTTTTTAGTTAGAAAATAATAAAAAAAAAATTTCACTACGTGTTTCTGTACACCAAGAAATTTCTATATATATCTGATCCCGCAACCTGGTCAGGCAATGCCGCAGTGGAAAAATGTTTGCTGGAAAATTTACCTCGATTGATTGCCTTTTTTTTTTTTTAATCCTTTCAAATTTCATTTCTAAACTTACGTGTCTCGAAATAAGTTTGAGGAGAAACAGTTATTCAAGAGGAGGATATTTTGTAAACAGTTCCGCTCAAAAATTAATGTTCTAATATTACAATAATTATTATACTAACATTACAAATATTATTATTATTTAAGAGGAATTATACTATTAATTAATTACATAATTTACTGAGACCCGCGATTTGAGTGATAAAATCGCACATTGTAATACCTTTAAAATTTATATAAAAGTTATATTAATATGTGCTTTTAGCCCTATATTCCTTTATGAAAAACTAAATGATAATATTCATAAATAGTTTAGTTCCAGGTAACTCTGGGAGTTAAGAAAAATATATAATAGAATGTGTTCCCTCCTTCCTTTTTTTTAAAATCAATTTGCCAGGCTAACGTTTAGGTTTGGCTGCGTTCCTACTATGTATCGCATCTTTTTTCAAGGAACCTCTAAGTTCGTTTTATGAAATATATAGTGTGTTACGCTGAGATAATTTTCTTGTTACAAGCGAATAGAGAACTTAGAACTACCCTTGGCAACAAAATATCGGGCTTGCATGCAGGGTAAGTTCTAAGTTCTCTATTCTTGTAACAAAAGAAAATTATCTCAGCGTAACACTATATATTTCAAACGAACTTAGAGGTTCACATGAAAGAACGCAGCCAAACCTAAACGTTAGGCCTGGCAATGGATTTTAAAAAGGAGGAACATTGGCACAATATATATTTTTCTTAACTCCCAGAGTTACCTGAACTAAACTTTATTTATGGTATTATCATTTAGTTTCTTTCTATAAAGAGATATGGAGACTGAAACACATATTCTTATAGCTTTTATATAAATTTTAGCGTATTACAATGTGCGATTTTTTACTAGGATATATTAAGTGTAATTAGTGTATAATTCCTCTAAATAATAATATTGTAAAATTATAATAATATTATTGTAATATTAGAACATTAATTTTTTTGAGCGGAACTGTTTTACAAAATATCCTCCTCTTAGACTGTTTTCTCTCAAACTTATTTTCGAGATACGTGTTTAGAAATGTGAAATTGCGAAGGATTAAAAAAAAAAAAAAAGAAACAATCAATCGGTAAATTTTCCAGACAAACATTTTTCCACTGCGGGCATTGCCACAGGTTACGGATCGAATTTCGATTATTGAAACACGTAGGCGAAATTTTTTTTTATTATTTACAAAAAATTTGTGAATGGTTTATTTTTTAGGAAATGAAAACTTAAAGCTATCGAAGAAATTTATTTAAAAAAATTATACAAATATGAATTTAATTTACAAATTTTGCAAAAAATGCACTAAAACAGATGTTTCTAAAAACGGAACGAAATTTTTACTTACTGAGTAGTTCGTAAAGGTCTTCTTGAATGTAATATTTTACTAAAACCGTTTCCAAGTAATGTTCACATTTATTCGAAGAGTTAAATTCTTCAAGACAGGCATGGAAACATCTTAAGCTATGTCGGACAGTTTGGAATCCATCTTCAGAGGCAAGTTTTGCTACCGTGAACGGGGTAGAACAGTTGACCTTGCATTTCGAACCCTCAACCATTGGATCCGAAGAAAGCTTTGCACTGCTCTTGTTGTCCAGGCCAAAATTAATTATCACTGAATAAATCCAAGAAATTTTTGGAACTTTCAAGGGTCGACTTATATTGGGTACTCTAAGTTGCTAAAACGTAAGGACTTCCTTTAGTCACTCGCAAGCTATAAATCCAGCAATTAAAGCATGTTTTAACTCTTTAATTTTATAAGGAAAATGATGTAATCATTCTTTTTTTTGAAAATGGGTTCGTTTGTTTAGTTTTTTTAACGTCGCACCGGGGAACACAACACGGGCTGGCGACGGACCTCATGGTTTTAAATCTCGGTCAAGTGACGAGGAATACACCTGGGCTTTACGAGCTGGTAAAGTACGAGGAGAAAACCTGCTCCTCTTCTAAATTCCACCAACTTGGGGACTTTGGGCCCGACAGATTTAACGTGCATCAGCCTCGCCTACACTGAGATTCTTTGAGTAGCATCAGGCTCGAACCTACGTCTTTTCGAAACCATAATGAGTCCGCTGCCTTATCCACTTAGCTATCGCAGCCCATTCATTGTTTATTTCCGAAAGTTGATATTGCTATTGTTAGTCGTTTCTGACGTAAAATCTGATGAAATAGGAAGGCAGCTAACAGAAAGAAATACCAAAACACAGTACACAAAAAAATAATAATAGAACCCGCAATAAATAAGACACATTAAAAAGAACAATGGAAAAAGAAATATTATCTTCTAACATACATTTTGGATGTTTTTAATGCAAACCAATGAAAGAAGGGAAGAATCATATGAAAGAAGTGGTATTTGTACACCAACTTGTGAATTAAACTGCACGTCTTTTTTTTTAGATAATTAGATTTAATTATTCTTGTTAGTGGACTATTATACTGCTTTATAGGTTATGCTTACAATGAGAATATTCATCCTGAATTCAAATCGCGCAGAAAAGCGTCAAAGATGCACGTGTGCCCACTTTTCTGCTGATCGACCCAATACGCCCCTCTTTCTCCGGGTTCTTTCCTTCAGTCTGTTTCTTGGTGTCTTTTCTTCCTTGCACTTTAGTTTGGGAAGAGGGCAAAGGAACCAATCCATCATAGAAATCTGTTGCATCATCAACTTTTTTCTGATCTGTAGTCGCGTTTGTCCACACCGTGGTATAGGGACGGCAGTCACACCCCTCATCAATACTTTTGAGTTGTCGAATCCGAGAACCAGTCATTCATCAAATTCATTTTCCTCATTGAAATGTATGGATACATCTTCACTTTCAATGGTTTTCCAATTCCCTTGTTAAGGTCGCTTCCAAACGCAAAAAACCACCTTCGATACTGAGAACTCCGAACTACCAATCGGCTTTCTACGTCATTAGAATTTTTGAACCAAATGTTTTGGAAAGAAAAAATCACACTATTGGTTTTATATCAGAAGCTATACGGTAGTTTTCCTTCAATTACAAATATATGAATGGTATATCTGACATTAACACTTCATTTTAAATCTGAAAATGTTTATTAATTTACTTGGCTTATGCGTATGTAGGATTCATCTCTATAGTAACCCTTGAGAAATTCCCTAACTCTAAATATTCTCTTTAAATATAAGTCAATTAGTTCGAGACTAATCCTTCAGTCTGTATTTAATAGTCCATTAAATATTGCTTAAAATTTTGATTTTAATTATATATATTTTTGATTGTTTTTTTAATTAACGTTACACTTCTACTAACGACGGACCTCATATTTTTTAATTATGTACAAGATAATAATTTTTAAAGGCTGTATTGATTTTTAATTTCGAAATGGTTGGACAGGATGGGGAATGGGATTAGCACCGGTTAAAATTCTTTGTTTAATTGACACACGAGTTCATCTTGATGGACCATAGCGAATAAGATGCACAAAGGATCATATAACTTTTAGCCGATAGTTATGTGACTAAGGACAACACCGATGTTTACTCTACTACCACCTCCAAACCTCGGGAGAATTTGAGAACGGATTTCACATTTATCACTACACATGACAGAAAGGGATAGATAGGTGAAATCGAGACTCAACATGATTCGACTTGAGCATCATCATCACGGCTCCCACTAACTACTCGATTACCGCGGCAGTGTTGTATTTTTTAAAAACGTGTACTCCCGTTGACGTATGGAAGTTCGAAAGTAGTACTAGCTTTCAGCTATCGTCCTCTTCACTTGACCTGAGATCAAATCACGAGGTCCAGCCTTCGCTACAAAGTACATGTTGGCATAACATACAAACAAAACTAGACATGCAACGGTTTGAATCCTGATTCCATCCAGGAACTGCCATGAAAAAATAGAGTAGGCATTATGCATTGATCGGCTTATATCCAAAGTACGTTTTGGATGAGGTTTTGTTGCTTGTACCTGTCAATAACACGAGGGTAGTCTCAAAATTTTTACAGCCACGGTTGAATGATAGAAGTTGCCATCTAGTATTCATTACTATCTAACAAATATTCATAGTATCCATTAA
>BMAW01019816.1:139338-211309 GCA_019974015.1 Nephila pilipes
AATAGACCTCGTAAATGTGAAGTCAAATAACTAATGAATCTGAAATGATTTGATCACTCTTCATGACAGTTAGGGCTTGTGGCGCAATAGACAAATCTGGCTATGGGGCGCCTATCATGTTTCAACTGTATTCTGGACAGAAGGAGATGAAAATCAGTTGACAAAAGGAAGGGTTGAAAATAGAAAAGGATAGCTAGGGTGTCCTAAGGGCGCGTCACCAAAGTTAACCAAAGACAATAAACTCCACGAGGAAAGAAAAAGATCGCTAGGGTACTTCGTTATTATGATTTCCGTTCTTACCATCAGAAGTAAGCCTCAGAGAGTATGGAAGCTTTGTCAACCTAGAGTTCAGGGTCGCGACCTCGTGTTCCACGTATTTTTACCAAGTCATAGGTTAGAGTCAAGTCAGGACTCTAACCTGATTCCTCAATTCTAATCCTCCTCACGACACGGTACATATAGTGAGGATGATTTACCTTAACCTATTGGAGTTCAATGTCCTCACATTGGGATGGTGTTTGATTAATTGGTTAATAAATGCATCATTTAGAAGCAACAAAGGTCGATGGATTACAGACCTCGAAATTTTGAGCCTCAGTTAGGAGACGAGGACGACCTCTATATCAGGGAGCTCTCCCTCTCCAAACTTCCACACCACGCCAATGGGAAGACACTGAGTCGCAAAAATTTAACACGCATCAGTCTCGATACACGGCGGATCTTTTGTGGCATGAGGATTCAAGCCCACTATTTTACAGCAGCATCGTCGGCCCTGAGCAAGAGATCATGACCACTCTGCTACCACGATTGTTTGGGATGATGTGGAAGTTTGAAGATTGGAGTCCTAGCCCAGATGTCGTCCTCGTCACGTGAAAGTTGGCTCAAGATTACGAGGTCCTGCTCTAACAGCCCTGGTGTTGCTTTTCCGTGCCACACTAATAACTATCAATCAACAAACATTGAGCAAATTTCAACGTAAAGTTCCAGCAACCAACATTATATTTGGTGGAATCAGGACTCGAATTCGCAGCACGAGTGGGTGAGTGACAAGTGAGTTTTATGGCGCAAGAACGAAATTTGACTGTGACGCGCTAGACAAGGCGTAACTGTGTTCTAGACAAAAGAAAAATGGGGGGAGTGGATAAAAATAGATTGATACACACAAGAAGGGTCGAAATTGAGAAGGATCATTAGGATATACTCAAGGTGATGATGTTCGTACTTATCTAATGTAGGTAAGCTCCTGAGATTTCCATGAAGCTCGTAACTTTACTTTAGTTTTTTTTTATTAACGTCGTACTAGAAGCAACACGAGAGCTATTGGAGATGGACCTCGTAATTTTGAACCTCGGTCGAGTGACGAGGGCGACACCTGAGCTGGCACCCCCTTCCTCTCCTAAATTCTACATCACGCTTACGGATGGACTTTGAAACCCGACAGATTTAACGTGCATCAGCTCCGGTTACACGGCGGTCTTTAGCGGCCAAGGATCGAACCCGCGCCTGAATGAAAACCGTCGGCCACGAATCCGAAACCATGACCACGAGTCCACCGCGGCTCAGCTCGTAACTTTAACCACTTGATTATCGCGACCCCTGAATGACTTTTTCCCCCGAATAAACTCTCTGATAACATTATCTACGCTTATGAGTTTTAAAAAATGCTTGATAAAGAATTCTTATTCGGTAGATTTTCAGTTCAATCTAATTGGTGATGAATACTAGAATTTAGATCAATATAATTTACTCATGCGCAAAAAAAATGATTGCGTTTATAAGTGAATATGTACTCAGAAATATTACATAAAAAGAAAAGATAATTACCCATACCTTACGAAATTCTGATTCTATGACAGAGAGATTTCTAATGATTGTGATGCATTTAAATAATTCATGGAGAGACAAATAAAAAACCACAGTCTTTGGGGAAGTCAATACCCCGAATGAATAGCTTTAGAAAAAGGAATCCACGCCCCTGTAAGATGCGCCTGGGAAAATTTCGAAACCTTCCCACGCAGTTAATTCGGCGCCGGCGCAGTGATAGTCCAGACAGGCATCGATCTATTATTTTTAAGCTGAGTTTGTTACGAATCGAATTTCAGAATAATCATATGATTATTCAGCAAACTAACCGCGCTCTTGTCGCAATACGGATGAAAAATAGTGAGCTACTAAATGCATAAAACGATTATAATGATAGCGTTTAAACAGTTGAAGTGAAAAATTTTATTTTAAAATTATTATCCGATATTTTCATAACACTAGATGGAAATGGTAACAAATAAAATGTGAACTCTCAGTTATTTAGCATTATATCTGTTTCAGATTATTTAATATATTTTATATTTAAGTCACTCTGCAGAGGAACAATGGAACGCCGGAGAAAGACTTTTCGTAATCTAAACTCGTGTTCAGGTAATTGGTGGCCGCGGTAGCCTAGTGGTCATGGTTGCTTACTTGCGGCCAGCGATTTTCGCTGAATCTTGTTTTCGAGCCTTGATGCCACCAAAGATCCGCCGTGTAGCCGGGGCTTATTCACGATAAATCTGTCGGGCCCAAAGTCCTCCAGTTGGCGTGGTGTGGATGTTAGGAGAGGGGGAGTTCCAGCTCAGGTGTCGTCCTCGTCACTTGACCGTGGTTCAAAATTACGAGGTCCATCGCCAATAGCCCTCGTGTTGCTTCTAGCGCAACGTTAATAAAACTAAATCATTCTAAGAAATTGAACCAAAAAAAATTGCTGAAAAATTTAAAAATTTGTAGAATAACTAGAAATTTGAAAGTATCGAAAATTTTGAAAAAAAATTAAAATTGTTTCGTGTTGTTTCTAGTGCGACGTTTCAGAAATCAATCGATCAATGCTCAGATTATTGATTATGATTGAATGTTACTTTCGCAACTCAGAAGCAACGCGAAGACTACTTATGTCGGATCTCGTAATTTTAAAGCATGTTCAAGTGACGAGGAACTTCTTTGGGCGCACTCTCCTCCCCTCACCATCTCAACGTGATGACTTTGATCCGCGACAGATCTAACTTTTACATCGCCACCTTTACAAGGAGGGTTAATAGTGGCAATAGGGCTCGAACCCACGACTCAACGAGAACAACGCCGATCTCGAACTTGCGATCATTATCACACGGCCAGGGACGTCTTAAGGCATGGGCCAACTGGGCCTGGGCCCAGGGCCTCGCCTATGAGGGGGTCTCGTCTCGTTTTATACTCGGCCTCAATAAGATCACGATCAGAATAATTTTAATTGTCAAATGTTATTCCTGGACATAACTGGTTGAAGACAGTTACTTCTACAGTGGCTCAAACAATTGAGGATACACCTAACTTTCACTTGATAAATCCAACTTTTAAGGAAAATAACACATTAACTAGAATAGAAGACGTATTTTTACTTTTACACGTAATAAAAGGGTTAATTTACAGTAAAAATAACGAAAATCAACAAAAGAATATCTAAAATTAAAAGTTTCACAAATATTTGAAGTAAACATAGGCAGATCTTTACCTCAAAAAATTAAGGATACACCAATGAAATTTTTTCGATATATTACATGCATAGACAGTATCAGTATTTTGTTGCATGTCCTTTGGCTTTTATAATGTCCTCCAAACGTCTTGGTACCGATCCAACCAATTTTTTAGTGGTATCTGGAGATATTTTATCCCATTCTTCTTGTAACACTTGCTTTAAATGGACTTTGTTTCTAATCTGGTGTTTTTGGACCGCTGTTTCTAGTGTGGCCCACAAATTTTCTATGACATTGATGTCAGGGGACTGTGGCGGTGTGTGCAATTGCTGTTTACAATGAAAAAGACACCACATTTTGACATTACGTGCCGTGTGTTTGGGGTAGTTGTCGTGCTGAAATATAAAATTTCCATCTAAACCCAATTTTTGTGCACTTTCTTTAAGATTGTAGCGGAGTATGTCTATATAAAGCTTATGATCCATTATACCATCTATAAAAACTAAATTTCCTACCCCATTTGCAGCCATACAACCCCAAACCATGACGGAGCCACCACCTTGTTTAACTGTAGGACGTAAATTTTTTGAATCCAAAGCGGTGTTCGGCTTTCTCCAAACGGTGTGACGACCATCGCTTCCAAAAATGTTGAATTTACTTTCATCACTAAATATAACTTTCTTCCAAAAGTTTTCTGTCTTCAACTGATGAGTTTTTGCAAACTCCAAACGCTTTTTCTGATTTTGTAAGCTTATGAAAGATTTCTTTCTAGCTACTCGACTGCTATATCCAGCATGTCTAATCACATTTCTCACAGTTTCAGCACTTACACTTCTGCAGATTATTCGAGAAGTTTCTGCAGCTAGTTTGACTGCACTCAGTTTAGGATTAATCTCGATATCTTTTAAAATTTTCCTTTTCGCTACATCACTCAGAATACTTTTCCTTCCTCTTCCACTCTTATTTTGAATTAATCCATCGCGTTTAAATTTCCCAATGATTTTCTGGACACATGAGTGACTTCTACCGACAATTTCAGCTATTTCACGATAAGATTTTCCCTTCTTAAATAACCTTAATATAAATTTCCTTACATCAATACTAGTCTTTTTCCGAGGAGCCATTTTCCATTTAAAATTACAGCTTTTTATTCTCATAACCAACTTCAAAAGACAGAAATAACAGTTGAAAAAGTTTAGGATAAATTTCCCAAACTTAGATTATTAGTAGCAAGCAAAAAGAAATCAAGTGGTAGTTAAACAAAAATTTCATTTGTGTATCCTCAATTTTTTGAGGTAAAAATCTGCTTATGTTTATTTGAAATGCCTCTAAAAAGTTTTATTTTAGAATTTTGTCGTTGATTTTTCTTTATTTTTACTGTTAATTAAACCTTTTGTTATGTCTAAGAATAAAAATTCGTTTGCACTTCTGGTTAAGGTGTTATTTTGATTGAAAGTTGGATTTATCAAGTAAAAGTAAGGTGTATCCTCAATTGTTTGTGCCACTGTATATTAAATTTTTCTATTTATAATGTTTGCTGAGAATCGGGGAAAATATTAGTTTTATTTCTAACGCGAGTTATGTCCAATTTATTGATAAAAATGCTGCTGGGGGAAGGACAGTCACAGACATAACAGACACTCCTTCCAGCGTCCTTTTATTTATTTGCACACGTGAGTTAAGGATAGCTCATGAATGGACAAGAGATACACTTAAGCCCCTAATAGAAGTGATAAAACAAATTCCCGATTTTTAACAGGCTTCAGGACTAATAAAAAGAGGGTTGAAATAACCCTGAAGGAAATCACTCTTTTTCGAAGAAACAAGTGGTCTACGGTTCTAAATCGGCAATTCATTCCTTTCAGTTTAATTTCTTTGAAATAGCAAAAGGTAATTATGCTTTTATTTTGGAATTGTATTTGAGATTTATGATAATATACAAATATTTATATCGCATTAAAAAAGTAAAATTATATGTAATTGTATTTGCTTTTTTTATTGACAGAGTTATAAAAATAGTATCCTGTTTAAAAAAAATTCTGCTATACTTTTTTGTAAACTTTCTTCTCTCTCCCTCTGAACAACAAGAACTAATCTCTTAACTGTTTATAAAATTATAAATAAATATTTTAATAGACTTTTTAGAATATTTTTATAATGATTAAAATGCATAATTGCGCTCTTCTTTCATTCTGAATGCACTGTGATCTTCCAAAAGAATTTCCGATGCGTATTGTCATTCAGAGAAATATTTTTATTTGCTTCTGATATGGAAAACGCTATTTCACTCGTTTAAAAATTCAAATGACTGTTCGTTTTTATTATTATTGAAAACCAAATAAAAAAGAACATTTATGAAACGAATATATTACATTACTACTGATTATAGTTATGTAATATAAATGTAGAAAAACAATCATATAACTGGAATCCAACAGTACGATTTGGTAATTAGGTAAATAAATGTCTGAACAACAATTTGATGTTTTAAGAGTAAATATTAAAAGTGGAGAAATTTTCGGTACAAAATAAGAGATTTTTAAGGTATAAGAACCCTCACTAGAAATGTTCTATTTGCGCGTGTTTGTTTAATCAGTTAATCAGATATTCCTACAGAAAATTGAGATTTATTAATAATACTTTAATTTATACATTTTTTTTATTTATAAACTTGTGAGCAAGTTTTCTTTTTTTTTTTTTAAAAAAAAAAATCGAAATTTTACTTATAGTTATGCGCATATTACGTAAGATAAGGCATAATGATTTTTAGAACAGTGTATTTATTTACTTACTTATTTTTAGTAGCAAAATAACTATTCTTTTTCGAATAACTCTTCCCCAAAATGTGAATGTGTTATTTTAAAAAAACATCTTGGTTATTTTTAGGATATAAATAAAAAGGGGAGCCATTATTTACTAAATTATTCATAATTTTTCTGTACATCATCTCGTACAAATTTAAAAGTGGATTCTAAGCTATAACTGGTCATTTATTTTAAGTTTTACTGATCATTTATTTTTTAATAACTGATCATTTTATTTTAAAACTTGACTCGTGTGGAAAATGGGTATTCCAGTTAGTATTGATTTAAAACCTTTGAGGCTACCTTCGACACGACACCATGAGTGTAATGTTAATCTTATGGAGTTTCGTACTTTTCTATTTACATCTAGGGTATCGCTTTTAATTGCATGGAATAAAACGAATTCGAAAGAGCAAAAAAAAATGTTTCTCTGGTTTTCAATTTCTTAAAAGTGTTTGCAAGTATTTTTAAACATTTTCATGAGCATGGATGCTTAATTAATGATAAATTACAGGCAGCGGATACTCGAGTTTCTGCAAAAAATTAAAAATTAAGATGAATGAATTAGAAAAGCTACTTTTTTTAAACCATCCTTTGGATTGACTTTTTTGACACATATTGAAAAAGTAAATCTATTTCTCCAGAGTAAAAATATGGATTTCTCGAAAGGTTTAAAATGATTAAAATCGTTAATGATATACACTGGTTATCATAAATTAAGGAAAATTCACAAAAATCGCGATAACTCAAGAAATTACACATGGAATTTTATGAAACTTACCCACAATATACAACACATAGTAAGGTATTAAACAACATAAAAAGAAATTATCAGACATTAATAGTAGTATAGAAATTAGCACATGTATAAAATAAACAAATTGGAAGTATCGGTTTGCAATAGAAAAAGTACCTTTAATATGGAATATGATTGCCTCTAGAAGCAATACAGCACAAACAGCGATGTGTGATGCTTTCAATTATGCGGTCTATCAGTTCAATAGGAAGTGAGAGCCATTGCTTTTGTAAAGCAGATGCAAGCGCGGCAAGGGTCTGAGGGGGCGGATTGATGGCAGATACACGCCTCCCTAGAGCATCCCAAACGTGCTCGATAGGATTCAAGTCCGGGGATCGAGCTGGCCACTCCATGCGCGTAATTGTTTCCTGTTGAAGATAATCATCAACAATGCGAGCTCTGTGTGGTCTTGCATTATCGTCCTGTAACAGGAAGCAATCACCAATCGCCCCGGCATATGGGCGCACATAAGCATCAAGGATGTTGTCTCGATAAACCTGAGCATTCACGGTTCCCCTTGGAAAGACATGGAGGTCTGTGCGCCCTCCTAAGGATATGCCTCCCCAAACACAGACACTGCCTCTTCCGTATGCATCTCTTTCACGGATGTTTGATGGATGATAACGGGTCCCAGGTTCTCTCCATATCAAATAACGTCTACTGTCACTTTCTAGACTAAACCTGGACTCATCCGTAAAGAGAACAGGCCTCCATTGATCTGACGTCCAGTGGACATGTTGTCGGGCCCACTGCAAACGGTCTCTCCTATGGCGTGATGTGAGCGGCACGCAAATGGCTGGTCGTCTCGCATACAGACCACCTTCGTGGAGCCTTCTGCGCACAGTTGACGTTGACACCAACCTTCCGGTGGCTGCAGCAAGAGAGGATCTAAGATGTGTCGGAGTAGCGGTTCTATTCCTGCGTGCACTTAATGTCAAATATCGGTCATCGGCACTGGTCGTAACAGTTGGCCGTCCTTGACTGAACCTCCTAGATGCCGAATCTGTGGTTTGAAATTGCCTCCAAAGTCTATGAACCACAGATGGACTCACATTTAGCCATCTGGCCACTTCTGATTGACTCTGCCCTGCCTCTAGTCTCCCGATGGCTCTCCATCGTAGTTCTTCAGGCAAATGATGCCTAGAGGTCATTATTACGAATTGGCTATCTCAGATTTTCAATGTCGCAATCACAGTAAAATTTGTGTGCTTTCTCTCAAACTTGGACTTTTATGCTCCAGGCAGATGACGTAAGCCGAGTGCAGCGTCACTAATTTGCATATTGCAATTTTACTCAGCTACTCTTAGTGGACAACATATGCAAATTTTGCACGGTTTGGCTTACTTTTGAAAGAGTTATCCCTATTTTTGTGATTTTTCCTTAATTTATGATAACCAGTGTATATATATAAACCAAAAGAGATTCTTGTCTATTATGAGTCAAAAACCAAAGAAGTGTCCTTTATAAAGGAGTAACAAAGTGTTCACAAGCGTGTAAGACAACCCCGTGTTAGGGTAATTTTCCTTGAAAGACATAGAGACACCGACACAACGTTTGAAAACAGCTACAGCCAGAAATTCAAAATAGAGAGAAATCTTTTGTAAAAAATATGAGAAGATTTTTGAAATGTTTGGATTTTTTCAAAATACTTCTAATTTGGATGAGATAGATATTAAAATAGCATGCGAGAAAATATCAAAATTTCACGATAAAGACATCAATGGAGAGGTAATGAACTTGGAATGTAAGCATTTCAAGTCATACATGATCATTCATGGCGAAAAGCTGAAGAAAAAGCAAAGAGAAGAAATGGCAAAAAGAAAGACCAATAAAAAATATAATTCTACCAATGGATTGGTTTTTATTAACGTCGCACTAGAAGCAACACGAGGGTTATATTGGCGACGGACCTCGTAATTTTGAACCACGGTCAAGTGACGAGAACAACACCTTATCTGGCATTCCTCTCTTCTAACTTCCACTTCAAGGGAGGACTTTGGACCCCGACAGATTTAATGTGCATCAGCCCCGGCTACACAGTGGGTCTTTGGTAACCAAGGATCGAACCCGCGACTGAACGAAAACCGCCGGCCACAATTCTACCAATGGAGATGAAGAACAGTTGTTGGATGAGGGGACTGGAATTGGGTTCAACACATTCTTTACATACAAGTGTAATGAAAAACTATTCATTGTGTTTCTCGGTATTGAAATAATGAGAATTTTCTTATTAATGATTATTACTAACGCGAGTGGTGAGCGTCCATTTTCAAAAATAAAAACGAATTGAGAAATCGCATGACTCAATCCCGTTTGAATAATCTAAGCTTAATGAGTAGTGAAAATGAAATATTATTAACAATTGATGTTGAAGACCGAATTAATAATTTTACAAATTTAAAATGTAGAAAACGAATATTTACATAAAACCTCATTTTACTGTGGATTGATTTTATAGATCATGCATATACACCAAATGCATGCATATAACTGTACATGCATATACACCAAATTAGATTAAAGGCTTGCAGGTGGGGCCTATTTTTTGATGAGGGCCCAGGGCCTCAAGAAGTCTTAAGACGTCTCTGCACACGGCTACCGCAGCCACAACGTGGTCAGGTGACGAAGATAATGAGTGACCATCCTCACTATCTTACTGCCACGGTAGCCGAGTGGTCATGGTGACGAGTACGCAGAGACGTTGTTTCCGTCAAGTAGTGGGTTCGAGCCCAGATAACTATAGAGACACGTCATGTAACGGGGCTCAAAGTCATTGGGATGGTGTAAAGAATGGAATGCCCACTCAGATGGCATCCTCGACATCTAACCGTGGCTTAAAATTTTGAGATCCATCACCAATAATCCTCGTGTTATTTCGGATTGTGGTATTAACAAGCAATCAAAAACCCCATCCAAACGTGAACTTTGATATAAGTTCGATTCAATGCATAGCTACGCCTAATTATTTTTCATGGCAGTCTTGGATGGAATCAGGATTCAAACCCCAATCGTTGCATGTCTAGTTTTGTTTGTATGTTTATTAACATTGCACTTAGAAGCAACATTAGGGGCTATTGGACCTCGTGATTTTGATCCTAGGTCAAGTGAAGAGGACGATAGCTGAGCTAGCACTACTCTCTTCGAACTTCCATACCACGTCAACGGGAGTACATCGCTTTTAAAAATACAACACTGCCGCGGTAATCGAGTAGTTAGGATAGGGAGCTCGTGGATGATGATGCTCAAGTCGAATCGTATGTTTGAGTCTCGATTTCACCTATCTAATCCCTTCTTGTCATGTAAGGGGATAAATGAAACTGCCCCTCAAATTCCTCCCGAGGTTTGGAGGTGGTAGTAGAGGGGGGCCAGATCGGGTGTTGTCCTTAGTCACATAACTATCGGTTAAAGTTATATGATCCTTTTGTGCATCTTATTCGCTATGGTCCATCGCTAATGGTCTCCGTGTGTGACGTCATTCAAATTGTACGAATTTTATTTACAGAACTGCTTTAATCCCATTCCCATCCTTAGTCCAACCCATTTCGAAATTAAAAATCAATACAGCCTTTTAAAATTATTATCTTGTACATAATTAAAAATTATGAGGTCCGTCGTTAGTAGAAGTGCAACGTTAATTAAAAAACAATCAAAAAATATATATAATTGAAAACCAAAAATACTTAAGCACACACATTTGTGACGGACTATTTAAATACAGACTGAAGGATTAGTCTCGAACTAATTGACTTTATATTTAAAGAGAATATTTAGAGTTAGGAATTTCTCAAGGGTTGTTTATAGAGATGAATCCTACATACGCATTAAGCCAAGTAACTAATAAACATTTTCAGATTTAAAATGAAGTGTTAATGTTTCTCAGATATACCATTCATATATTTGTAATTCGAAGGTGGAAAACTACCGTATATTTCTGATATAAACCAATAGTGTGATTTTTTTTCTTTCCAAAACATTTATTCAAAATTCGAATATCGTAGAAAGCCGATTGGTAGTTCGAGCTCTCAGTAGTTGTATCGAAGGTATTTTTGCGTTTGAAGCGGACTTAAATTATGGAATTGAAACCATTGAAAGTGAAGATGTGTATCCATACATTTCAATGAGTGAAAATGAATTTGATGAATGATTCGGTTCCTCGGATTCTGACACGGACTCAAAAGTATTGATGAGGGGGTGAGGACTGCCGTCCCCTATACCCCACGGTGCGGACAAAACGCGACTACAGACTGCAGGTGTTGATGATGCAACAGATTTCGCGATGGGATTGGTTCCTTTCTTTGCCCTTCCCAGTCCAAAGTGCAAGGAAGAAAAGACACCAAGAAACAGACTGAAGGAAAGAACCTGAGAAAGAGGGGCGTATTGGGTCGATCAGCAGAAAAGGGCACACGTGCATCTTTTGACGTTTTTCTGCGCGATTTTAGTTCCAGGGATGAATATTCTCATTGTAAGTATAACCTATAAAGCAGTATAATATCCACTAACAAGAATAATTAAATCTAATTATTCCTAAAAGACGTGCAGTCAATTCACAAGCGGTGTACAAATACCACTTTCATATGACTTTCCCCCCCTTCTTTTTTCATTGGGTTTGCATTAAAAACATCCAAAATGTATGTTAGAAGATTAAAATACTATTTCTTTTCCATTGTTCTTTTAATGTGTCTTATTTATTGTATTCTATTATTATTTTTGTGTACGTTTTGGTACTTTTCTGTTAGCCGGCCTCTCATTTTGCCTCCATCAGATTTTACGTTTGGGAAACGACTCAACAATAGCAATATCAACTCTTTCGGAAATAAAACAACCCATTTTCACGTAGCTGCGATAGCCAAGTGGATAAGGCAGCGGACTCATGGCTGGCGGTTTCGAAAAGACGTAGGTTCGAGCCTTGATGCCACTAAAGAATCTCAGTGTAGGCGAGGCTGATGCACGTTAAATCTGTCGGGCCCAAAGTCCTCCCGTTGGCGTGGTGTGGAATTTAGAAGAGGAGAAAGGTTTTCCTCGTACTTTACCAGCCTCGTAAAGCCCAGGTGTATTCCTCGTCACTTGACCGAGATTTAAAACTACGAGGTCCGTCGCCAATAGCCCGTGTTGCTCCCGGTGCGACGTTAAAAAACTAAACAAACGAACCCATTTTCACAAAAAGAATGATTACATCATTTTCCTTATAAACTAAAGAGTTAAAAACATGCTTTAATTGCTGGATTTATAGCTTGCGAGTGACTAAAGGAAGTCCTTACGTTTTTAGCAACTTAGAGTACCCCAATATAAGTCGACCCCTGTAAATTATCTTTGAAAAGTTCCAAAATTTCTTGACTTATTCAGTGATAATTAATTCTCCTTTTGGCCTTGACAATAAGAGCAGTGCAAAGCTTTCTTCGGATCCAATGGTTGAGGGTTCGAAATGCAAGGTCAACTGTTCTACCCCGTTCACGGGTAGCAAAACTTGCCTCTGAAGATGGATTCCAAACTGTCCGACATAGCTTAAGATTTATGCCTAATGTCCCTGAAGAAATTTAACTTCTTCGAATAAATGTGAACATTACTTTGAAACGGTTTTAGTAAAATATTACATTCAAGAAGACCTTACGAACTACTCTCCAAAAATAAGTAAAAATTTCGTTCCGTTTTTTAGAAACATTCAATTTTTAGTGCATTTTTTGCAAATTTGTAAATTAAATTCATATTTGTATACTTTTTTAAATAAATTTCTTCGATAGCTTTAAGTTTTCTATTTCCCTAAAAAATAAACTATTCACAATTCTTTTTAGTTAGAAAATAATAAAAAAAATTTCACTACGTGTTTCTGTACACCGAAATTTCTATATATCTGATCCGCAACCTGGTCAGGCAATGCCCGCAGTGGAAAAATGTTTGCCTGGAAAATTTACCTCGATTGATTGCCTTTTTTTTTTTTTTTAATCCTTTCTAAAATTTCATTTCTAAACACGTGTCTCGAAAATAAGTTTGAGAGAAACAGTTATTCAAGAGGAGGATATTTTGTAAACAGTTCCGCTCAAAAATTAATGTTCTAATATTACAATAATATTATTATACCTTTATTACAATATTATTATTATTTAGAGGAATTATACTATTAATTAATTACATAATTTACTGAGACCCCGCGATTTGAGTAGTAAAAATCGCACATTGTAATACGCTAAAATTTATATAAAAGTTATATTAATATGTGCTTTAGCCCTATATTCCTTTATAGAAAGAAACTAAATGATAATATTCATAAATAAAGTTTAGTTCCAGGTAACTCTGGGAGTTAAAGAAAAAATATATAATAAAGAATGTGTTCCCTCCTTCCTTTTTTAAAATCCATTGCCAGGCCTAACGTTTAGGTTTGGCTGCGTTCCTGCTATGTATCGCATCTTTTTCAAGGAACCTCTAAGTTCGTTTTATGAAATATATAGTGTGTTACGCTGAGATAATTTTCTTGTTACAAGCGAATAGAGAACTTAGAACTTACCCTTGGCAACAAAATATCGGGCTTGCATGCAGGGTTCGTTGTGAATGCAGTGAGCGAATGTGTGCCGGGCGGCACTAGACACAGGTATCCGTTTCAATCACTTTTCTTTTTGCCTTACCTAATCATTTATGCTATAAGCGTTGTGCGTTGAAGGAAACGACCTTTTGGATAACAAAGTTAAATCACTGAGGAACGACTCGTCTGGAAAGGGTTAATTTATGGTATACAGATTCAGGGTGAAAAATAAAAATCTACAACTGTCACATTATTTTATATTTGTATGTTACGATAGATGGCGTTACTTTTTCAGGTTTTATTGGATTTTAATATATATGTTTTTTTTTTTTTTTTTATTGTTTGTAGTATTGTAAAAAGAAAAAAAAATTGTCTTTCTCTGTTCGATTAAACATTTGGTTTTATTCAGCGCTGCAGAGACGGGAAGAACACCGGTACAAATTACGGGATTTCGCTAAAGAGCTCAAAACGGTTGCCTTATTATATAACTTTTACTTATATGGAATTTTTTTTCTATTGTTTGTTGTAATACATAGCGCTAATAAAAAGGTAAAAATAGTTTTTTAATATGATGATTAGTAATCAAGCTGGCGATCATAAGTTATATATATTATTGAAGTGTGCTAAACACTTCACTAGTTTTTTGTCAAAAATTTTCAGCTGGATAGAAAAATCTTTTACTTTTTTTTTTTTAATTTTATTTACGAAGAGGATAAATTTTCATTTCATTTCTTATCGACCGAAAAAAAATTATTTTTTACTCTTTAATTCTTTTTTTATGGTTTGCCACATGGAAGTTTTGGTTTTTAAAAAAGAACTGTATATATATATATATATGTGTGTGTGTGTGTGTGTGTGTGTGTGTGTGTGTGTGTGTGTGTGTGATTCCCATTTTTTCATCTATTTTCACACACAATTTAACAGAAGAGCAAACAAGGCTTAGTGGTGGCAAGAATAAGACGTCCGAGTATAAGTATCAAGTCTATGTATTCCTTTGGATAAGAGAGAGAGGCCATTTTACATTCATTTCAAGAAGATCATCAGCTTAGTGTCAGCTTTCATAGCCAAGGTGAAAGAGAGAGAATTTTACCTTGCTTCAAATTTATAAGGAGGGATTTCTTTAGATCGTGGGGGTAACTCACGTTTTCCCAGGAAGATACAAAGGAACTTTGAGTTGGAATAGAAGCAATCGGAAATGCTCTACTGATTCAAAATTTGTTAGATTCGATGCGTTGTGATATAGAAGCACTTATTGCAGCGGATTCCTGAAATACTGATTTTTGGCATGTAATATTAAATTTCTGCTTTGTAAATTTAATCGCTTATATGTATCAATACAGGTGTTTGGCTGAATACATTTCATTCAATTCTGACGAGTCCTTCAAGTTGTCATTTTTACAAACACAAATGTAAAATACTAAATTAAATATATAAACAAAATATATGAAAGAAGGGATACGTATTTTCATGAATGAAGAAAAATTCAAATTAAACTTAATTTAGGAAAATTATTTAAATTCAAATTATTCTCGAACTTGAGCAAATTGCCGAAATTTGTTAATATAGTATCTGATTTCGTGAGATAGAAAAAATTATTGATTTTTTCTTCTTAATGTATGCAATTTCAAAATTGTTCTATGCATTGCGTTGCGAAGAACAGATTTCGCCACCAAAGGTGCTAACTTTTTTTAAAAATTAATTATTTAACTATTCAATGAAATATAAGAGATAAAGCAAACGATAAAAAACAAGTGGACATTAATATTCTTTTTAGATATTAAAATTAAAGAAAACGGTAAATTATCAAAATGAACATAATTAATTGTTTTACATATTAATGTGCAATTATTGCAGCCATAAAATGAATTAATTTTTTTTATGTTTCATTTCAATCCAATAAACAAAATTAGGAAAAATGTATTATAACATAATTTTAAAATTAAGTTCATATCCGGTGAAAGCAAGCATCAAACATCACGCTAAAACTTTTACGATAATGTTTTGAAAAGTGGACGCGTGACCATTTAGTCGTTGACTAAAACAACAGTCCCTTTGGTGGATAATAAGCAAAATGTGTGTGCTTGACGAAAAATAATTCTGAATAATCGTAGGTGAAAAAGGTTTTTTTCCGAAAAACCCAGATTTAAAAAAAAAAAAAAAAAAAAAAAAGAATTGACGATAGAGCAACCACTAAGTCCAGCATATGACAAGAAAAGAAGAAATACACAAATAACATCGTATAATCCTATGCACGCTCAAATGCGACAGTTTGAAGTATCCGAATGTGGAATTCCCAGTAACCATTTTACTTAACAATCATATGAACTCCCTTTAAAAGCTTTATGTATTCCAATACACGTACCTTAATTTATGTATGGTGCCATTTTAGTTTTGAGTGTATATGAAAGGAGAGGGATTGATTGTTCATTAATGTGGTACCAAGATGCAACACGATATCTATTGGCAACGGACCTAGTGATTTCGTACCACGGTCAAGTGACGAGAACGAAATATGAGCTGACACCTCCTCTCCAAACTTCCACACCATGTCAAGTGATGACATTGAGTCCCGGTTGATTTAAAAAGCATCAGCCCCACTATACAGCAAGTCTTTTGTGCTTCTGGACTCGAACCCATGACACGACGGAAACGACGCCGGTCGCGAGTTCGCTATTGTGACCACTAAGATACCGCAGCCTTGAAAGATACGGTGTTGAAAAAAACCCATTTGAGATATGTGTGACTTGAACCAGTATTATTCTTTCTATTATAATAAAACGGGAGAAGCAGTCGATGGAATTCCCAAACTTTTCCAATATACAAAATATGACGTTGTTCATAAAAAATTATTTCTTTGGGTTTTATGGAGTGCAGGAAATGAAAGGAGCACTTGTAACTATTTATTGGAACACATAAAAGAAAATATCAGCCACAATAAATTTATATTCAATCCTTTCAACGTTTTTACTTATAATATTAACAAAACTGAAATACAGATGTCACCTATACGAAAACTTCGTCAAAAATTATGTCTTTCATCTCATGAAAGAAGTCGATTATGCACAAAATTCTCTCGTAGCCCCTTTGATTATTCTTGAAATCGTTTGCCACAATAAATAAATCAATCCAGAGTTCTTCATTAAAAAAAAGAAAATTGTCGGTTTTCATCTCAATCTTCTTTGTACCATAATTCAGGTTAAAAGTGGCCATTAATATTGATTCTGTCCCTTTTCATTATATGTTTCGGTCGATTGCGTAAATTCGAAACTATCACCTTTTCCTCGCCTTTATTTCCCAATAAAAATAAGAATACAATAAATCTGCGCTATTAGAGTGACAGCTTAACCGGCATCAAGAGAACGCAGCCTTCTTTTTGAATAATAAAGAAAAATAACTTCTTTAGCCAACGATCGTCTACTGACGTCACGTTGCCATAGTTACTGGTGTTGCTAGTTCAGAGGGTAAGCAATACCTCGGTGAAGGTGTTACTTTTTCTCTTGTTATAGTTACCATAGCCACTTAGCAAAAATAAAAGCTTGAGCGGTTTAACATTCTGTATTAAGAATTATTATAAATTTATTCCTGTTTTAAGAAATACTTGAATAATTGATTTAATACTGTTGTTTTTATTCTTTCATATCATCTTTCATGCTTTCTTCCACCAGTAACAAGCTTAATATCAAAATGTATTACTGCGAAAAAAAAATTCTCTTAAAGCATTTGAAAAGATATTTAATCAACCAAAATTGATCATATTGTGTCTCAATACATTTATAATCAAGAATATAATACGTTGCTGAAAATAAAATAAAAATAATTAGAATTTTTAAGGCGATTGTTGGGTGGCAATTTCTTCTTTGTTTAGTTTTCTTTTTGAAATGTTTAGAGCCAAGCAATCTTGATATTAAAGCTTAAACACTTTAATTTTGTTATTGTTTTAAAAATTATTAATTCCATTTCATCTAAAACTTTTGCACAACAGTTAAATAGTAAACATATTCTGTATTAGACCTTTTCGTCCCAGTTTGGTATTTTTCTTTCGATATTGAACAAATTTGGTAGATATTAAGCATAATTAAGAATTTTGAATAATTTCATCGAAATAAAATATAATTTTCATGCTATCTATATATATACATATATATATTTTATTTTGTATTACATTAAGCTACTAATATATGAGTAACTTATAATTTAAACAATTTTAATAAAAATAATGAGCTTTTTATACCAAACTTAAATAATTCTCTCTTTTTAAAATTAAAAGCAACTGGAAGTCGTATTTTAACATTGATTTACCTGCATAATTTTGTGTTTGTTAATGCAAATAAAATTACATTTCTTTGCATAAATAATTATCTGTGAGCGATTACTAATTAACAGATGTATTTTCATTAGTAAATAATGTTCTTATCTTTAAGTACTTCTTGCAAACATTCTACTTCATTTATTGCTTTAAAAATTTGTAGAGTACTTGTAAACATAACATTTTTTTTTTCTAAACTTAATTATGATTTCAAAAACGATATTTGATAAATTTTAAAATACATTTAATTTCCTGATTCAAATTTATCAAAGTTTTCTTAGAAATATTGTGCTGTATTTAAAATATGTAAGTGTTTATTAGAAAAATATATGCGTTGACTGTATCAGAAACAGCCTCTTTTCTTAATGCATAAAATATTAGCTCAGTGGCGGGGGGGGGGAATTTTGAAAAAAGTGTATCACAGAATCCTAAAAATTCACAATTGAGAAAAACGCAAATACATATTTTTTTCTCTATGGTATGGTATATGTGGTTATGAATTTAAAATACAGTTTTCCAATGTTCTATTTAACAAATTTTCCTAAATAATACATCTACAGAATCAGTGAAACTCACTCTATTTTGCAACAGCAAAATAAAAGAAAAATGCAAAATATGAAGCAACTGTCTTAGTTTTGTCTTTAATAATTAATTAACCACTCCTTCACACGAGGAATTTTCTTAATAAAAATATAAACTACATTTTTCTTTAAGGATATATGTTAATTTCTTTTCCTGAGTATCGTGTGCTTAAGGGTTTTTCTAATATTAATCAATTAAAGTATATATAACGACTTAAAAATTCTTATGATATAAATGAAAGGCTGATCAATTTCTTAGAGAATAATAAGTATTTACTTCCCTATCGTAAGGAGAAAATGGATAAAATTAGCACTATTTATCCGATTGCGAAAAAAATGTTTTAAATGCTGTTTAACCCATTATTTTACGAATATTTCTCCCCTAGTCTACTCTATATTTATTATTCAGTTTTAAGAAAATTAAAGGAAATAGAATTAGAAAGAAAATAATCTAAACTCCTTCTCAGAGAGGTATTTTTTACTGTACGCCATTTTTAATGCAGCGTAGATGAAAAAATAACCAAAAACAATTACTTGAATAACCAAAAACTCATCATCTATACCAGAGGTCTTCAAACTGTGTTCCGCGGAAACCTAAGGTTCCCTGGAACTTTGACAGTCGTTCCGCAAGAGATCACTATTTGTTAATCAAAGCACCAAAATTTAGTAAAATTTTAATTTTTATAAAAGATCCAATTCTTAAAGGAAATTTGTTTGTAAAAATAAATATAGTTAAATATTTTATAGATAAAATAAAATCTTAAAAAGTCACGTGCTTCAAATACATTAATCGAGACGCATTAGGTCACTCCATTCTTTGGCTCAAGTAAAGAATCGTTCACTTATTTGGCCACTTATTTCACTATTTTCGAGATACAAAATAAAATTGACGCAACGCTTGAAAAATTGAAACATTGGACAGATTGCACTTTGCAAGATATTTATTGAATGCTTTCCTAATCTGCATATTATTTTAGTTAGTACTGCTTAATATTTAGTAGAAGGTAATGCTAATCCCGATAAAAATGTAATAATTCGAGATAAAAACCAACGTTTTTATATGGTGGCAAAGTTTATTAAAAGAAATTATTGAGATATTAGTTAAAATTGGTCACAAATATCTAAATATTGCATTGTTAGGCGAGTAAGAACGGTTCCCAAAATTTCAGAGCTCTAGCTTGATTGGAAATTGGTTAAATTAACGATAGAAAATTTGATGACGCATTGATACGCACACAGACAGTCCCACACCTAGTGAAATACATAAAAACGTTAAAATTAACTAAAATTAATTAATTCATCCGATAAATTAAATGGTTGGAATGCAGTTTAACCCAACCACCCTTGGCGACAAGAATTATTTGGCGGTATCTTGCCAAATGCGGCTACCCTGTTCCGTTTTACGGACTTTACGTTCAGCCAAAAAAAAATGCCATGTTTGGTGCCAATTTTTGAAATCGCGTCAAGTGGTTGGGTTAAACTGCTTTATTAAAGAAAATATTAGTGAAAATTTGTCGCAAATGTCTAAATATTGCAATGTTAGGCGAGTAAGAACGATTCCCAAAGTTTCAGAGCTCTAGCTTGATGGGAAGTTGGTTAAATTAACGATCGAAAATTTGATGACACACATACACACCAAGTAAAATACATAAAAACGTTTTAAAAATTAATTTGGTCCAACATTAATCAGATCTTCAAAAACCTTTCTTGAATAATTCCTTGTTCAAAAAGAAAAATTATCTTGGATCCAAAATCCTTCTCAAGACTATGGCGCCTCCAAACTCCCAATGAAAGAAAGAGAACAACAAATTGATATATCGACCGAGACTCAATAGAAACTAAATTTTAACCAAGTTGATATTATTCTATTTGGATTGACATTAGAAAAAGAATACCCTGAAATTGCCAAAAGAGCTGTGAAACATCTAATTATATATATATATAAATAAATAAACATAAATTAGATAAAACAAAACAAAAATTCAAGAAATTTAAAATATCAAATTTGAAAAAAAATGTGAACTTTTTTTTATGAAACTAAACAATATTTTAAAAAGACAAAAATGGAGAAAAATATATTGAATGCTGTAACAGGCTTTAGACTGTTGTGCTGGATTATTCTAGAATTATGGGCCTAGCTATCCCCATCAACAAATATATTATTGAAAAATTATTTTCTTTCAATTGAAAAAATTTTGAGAACTAAATGTCGAAATGTTCATTGTATGTTATATATATATATATATATATATATATATATTACTTTATATGTTATAAGTAATGTTTAACACAGTACACAGATTATGGATTTAAAAATTTTGCTTCAACATCTCAGCCAAATATTGCATTTTAAATATTTAATTTCATAAGACAGTTTAATTTAAAAACATTCTTAAGCTTTTCTTTAAAAATATATTAAAATCTTTTACCTGAAGTTGTTTTCCCTCAATAATTTCCCCCTCAATGGTTGTTTTAGAACACAAACACCTTCAAAGCGCGAGAGAAGAAAAAAGAGAAGGAACTGGGAACGTAATAAATGTTCACCTTGCGTAGAAACGATGGCCAGATGAGAGGAGAGAAGCTTCGAAACTGAGTAAATACAAAGTTAGATAAGTGAAGAATTTCCACTCAGAAAACGCACAGTCACACTCATCCTATCGCCCTTCTACTCCAAAAGAGAAATATTGACTGAGATAAATATCGAAGACCTCTCAGCCGAGTAGGATTTAAAAGAAAGCCAACAAAAATCACCGTTCGGTAAACATAGTTGAAATATAAAATTGCAGTGTCATTTAACGACAGTTATGACAACGAGAGTAGGTGTTATTAAAATAAAGCATTTAGTTACGTAACAGAGAAGATAAACTTTTTCATCACTGTTATAACAGATGTGCAGTAGGTTTTCATTAATCAGTGAATAAATAAATAGAAAGCCTTAATTCACACGTTAGAAAAGAATATTGTGCAGCCTTTGCATTATTATTTATCTGCACAATTTCTTAAGAATGTAACAAAATTATTTAGTTACACTTTAAATATTAAATCTATTAAGTTATGAAAATTAATTTATGTGTTATAACGAAAAGACCCAGGATGGAACATGTTCAGTTATTTTAAAAAATTTATTATTACGCAAAAATTTTTAGAGACAGAGAAAAAAATATTCTTAATCAAAGTAATAAAAGGAAACACGCAAAATAATGCCAATTTATTGTAATATCGAAATCATGTGGTTCCCCAACATGCCGAAAAGGAAGCTAAATTAAGTGGAAATGTTTGTAAATATGTTGGCCTCATAGTTATCCAAAGAATAATTTGAATGCCTTTTTTCTGTTATTTCTTGGATTCATGATTATACACAAATTAAGGCGATGCATCAATCATAGGTAAAAGAAACTTTCATAAGAGTTTTACTTCCATTTAATAAGAATCTTAATAGAAATGTTTTCATTCTAATAACGCCTTTTTGAAAAATAAGTTCATTACTGGTGAAAGCAGGCACAAATTTCAGGCACACATATACATACATAAATTTTCTATTTAATATACACTCTATAACAAAAACGTATCGATGCACTGCCCGATTGGAATGAAATTGCGTGTGTAAAGACATTGGGACCGAACATGCAAATGATTAAATTTTTGTGTCCAATAAATGAATAGCGAGAGCTCCAGCACATCGGAACTGCGCATTCAGCAGGTGTATAAAAGGAACGATTCTCAACCGGAAGGTCAAAATTTCGGTTGCATTTCGACTGTGGATATCTTACGTCGGTTGTAACAATGCCTCGCTGAAGGATTCGTGCACATTACGTGCAGATGTCAGAGTTCGAAAGAGGTCGTGCTATCGGAATGAAATAGAATGGTTGGACAAATCGAACAATCGCTCGACATCTCGGTCGAAGCGAAGCAGCGATTAGACGATGCTGGCAAGCATGGATCAACAATGGCAGATATCAGCGTCAGAAGGCAGTGGTCGACCGAGGACCACAACAGAACTGGAAGACAGAGCGATTGTCAGAGCAGCTGTCACAGCACAGGATTCGTCGTTATCAACTATCCACCGTATGGCCTGCACACATGTCTCCACCATGGCCCACGACAGACAACTGAGGGAGCAGAATTTACGCTCGTGCCGACCGTTACGTCATTTACCTCTCACGCTTGTACACCGTCAAGTCCGATTACAGTGGTGTCGAGCTCGATCAACTTGGAACTGCCCTGACTGGGGACGTATAGTTTTTAGTGACGAGTCACGTTTCCAACTGTGTCCTGACGACATCCGCAAATGTGTCTGGAGATGTGCAGAGCATCGTACGCCACACAAGAACTCAACAGGGCAATATGTCTAGGGTGCCATCTCCTTTGATAGCCAGATCCCCTTTGTAGTCTTTTCTGGCACACTAGCGGCACAGAGGTACGTATACGATATTCTACGACCACTTGAGTTGTGTTACCGTTCCTTTTGTGACACCCAGTAAGTACTTTTCAACAGGATAACTCCCGGCCGCACACGGTACGTGTTGCTATGAATTGTTTTCATGTTTTCCCTACACTTCCTTGGGCAGATAGGTCGCCTGATGTCTCTCCCACAGAGCACATTTGGAACGTTGCGGGAAGGCGATGGAATCATCCTGAAATGTTGGCGATTTCGTCCAACAGATGGTGATAATTTGGCCTGAAATTCTGCAGGACACCATACGAGAACTTTGTCAGTCTATGCTACGTCGGGTGACAGCTTGAATCCTGGCCAGAATTGGACCAACGCCTTATTGACTTCCTCCGTTTGTAACTGCCAAACTCTGAAGTAAATCAGTCAATCGTTCTGAAAATTTAATTGTTTGTTTTTCTATGTATATTCTGCGCATCCAACAATTTTTATCGCAATCGGACAACTCCTTCTTGGTGCATCGGTTTTTTTTTTTGTTTTTGTTTGTTTGTTTGTTTGTTGAGAGTGCATTTGATGTCTAACTATTGGAAGACTCCGAAGATGTAAGACTTTTTTTACTACCGAAACGAAATGAAAATCATACGCATGATAATTCTAAGCCAAGTGTCGTTTTTTTCGCATGCGCGAATTTTGATTCGTTGCTTTTAACGTCACCTCAGACGCAACACGAGAGCAATCGCGACGAACTTCGTAATATTAAACCTCCATCAAGTGACGACATCTGAACTGTGGCAACTCCCTTTCGAAACTTTCCCACCGTGCCAACAGGAATAAACTCTACAGAATTAGCATGAATGAACCCCGTTATACGGTGCGTCAAAAATGGCACAAAGACTCCAACATACTACTCGAGGGAAACAACTCTGGCCACTTGTACGCAACTTTGCCTATTCTGTTATCGTGGTCTTCTAATGCGTGAAGGATCTGATCACCTAATAAAAAAGGAATCACAAAACATGATTTTTGGCGATGTTTGATACATTGCCACTATCTTGATCCACCATAATGTATTAAAATTATATTTTTCTGACTGAAAGGGGAGCATGTTCCATACCAAATTATAAATTCGGAGGAACAAATAAAACACCCCCTTTTTTACCTTCAATTAAATTAGAAATTATCAGCTTAAATATGAATTGGATATAATTCATGGTGATTGATTGATTGATTACTTACATCCTTCTGAGAACAACACGAAGTCATATAAGCGACGGACCTCGTAATTTTTAACCTCCATCAAATGACGACTGAGGGGGGGGGGACTCCTCTCCAAAATTTTACATCACGCTTGTGGGAAAACTTGGAGTCTCGACAGATTCACTCCGCATCAGCCCCACAACACGGTAGGTCTTCAATGGCACCAGGTTCGAACCCACGACTTGATGGAAACAACGAAGGTCACGAGATCACGACCATGACCACTAGCCTACGCTGGGCACATAATGATGAAGAATAACTATTTTAAAAAGCTATAGTTATGTTGGAAACCCAAATCGTAAAAATTTCATCTGGTTCAAATATAATAGAACTTCTGCGGATTGTAATATTTTAGAAGAAATACCCCTTCATTATTCGTATTATTCTTAATTTTAAACTTCGAAAAAAGTATCTATGATTTTGTTTGTCCAACAATTTCACATGCATGATCTTTACTTTCTCTATAAAGCTGAAATCTGATCTGGAATTAAGTATTTAATAAGACCTGAAAGGTAGCTCGAATTACTTTTGAAATCTAGCAATGAAAAACAATCTCTTCGCATTTATCAAAAAAGTTATTTCAGTATAAGAACTTTTAGAAAAGACAGTATATAAGTAGCTAATAAACAAGTATTCTGAACATTCTTTCAGAAAAAGATAAAATATCTTGATATCTATTGAATTTAAAGAATTTGTTTAAGTCCCTACTTCTATAACCTATACACTTCAGACTTTCCACACCACGCCAGAGTCAGTGTTTGCTTCTTTGCGGATGACTCTGCTGTGCTTGCATGGGGAGCCAATTTAAAATACACCATTAAAGCTCTCCAAAACTATCTCAACATTTTAGAACTTTGGTTAACTGACTGGTTGATAGCAATCAACGTCGATAAAACACGAGCAATCATTTTCAAAAAAATATGGTAAAATAGACCCCAACATTAACTTAAACCTTTTTGATGATGAGATAAACTGGATCTCGGTAGTAAGCTATCTAGGACTCCAGTTAGATTCCAAACTCACATACAAACAACACATCAAATTCCCGACAGAAAAATTTTGGAACAAAATTCATTTATGCATTTCTCTCATAGGCAGAAACTCTCCTCTTTCATTAAAAAATAAAGTTCTCCTCTATAAACAGATCCTTCGCCCAGTCATCACCTACGCCGCCCCTGTTTGGGGATCGGCCGCGCAAACTCACATGAAAAAGGTACAAATCATGCAAAACAAAATTCTCAGAATAATGACTAATTCCCCCTTTTATATAAGAAACAACGTAATTCATTATGACCTACAAATAGAACCAATAGATTCATATAGAGCTAAGCTCTCTCGAAATCTTTTCACCTCCATTCTCAATCACGAAAATCAAATTATCAAGGCTCATAATCTTTTCACTAACCCACACTCAAAATTTAACTTCGTTTACAAAACTACAAAATGGTCCCTCCCACTTAAACCTCCGTAACTCTCTTCATTGTTTGCTAAATTTTAAACCTTCATTTTGCAAGACTTTTGTACATACTAACTTAATATGTTAATATCCTCTATTCACACAGCGTTGATACTGTAAAATGTCACTGGTACTCTTGATATTGTTTTTCATTCCTTGTTTTAATTAGTCCGATCGCCTTCTGACGACATCTACATGTTTATTATCCTTCATCACTTTCTCCAACAATTTGAGCAAAAGCGATGACTCGCTGACGCTCGTCAATCTTCTTATGTCTGTCTGTAAAGAATTTTTTTTAAAAGTGGATAATAGCCTTTGTGTGTTGCTCTACATCTCACAAAACCAATCAATCAGGTTATTATAATATTTTTATATTCCCATTTATGATGCAGTTAGTTAATTAAATTAAAGTTAAAGTTTTTATTAACGTCGCACTAGAAGCAACACGAGGGCTATAGGCGACGGACCTCGTATTTTTGAACCACGATCAAGTAATGAGGATGACACCTGAGCTGGCACCCCCCTCTCCTAACATCCACACCACGCAAACGGGAGGACTTTGGGCCCTGAATAGATTTAACGTGCATCAGCCTCGGCTACACAGCGGGTCTTTGGCGGCCAAGAATCGAAACCGCGAGTGAACGAAAACCGCCGGCTGCGAGTTCACGACCTTGACCACTAGGCTACCGCGGCCCATTTTATGATGCAGTCCGAAGCACTCGTGAATTCGAAAATTTCTTTGACACCGAATGAGGCGTAAAAAAAAATGACAAATAAATCACTGCATACTCCCCGTTTTGTTAAAAAGGTCATTCTTTACTTATTCTTGGGTGAGGTTCTTATTTTTAGTGTTCTATTTTGTAAATCATGTAATACTGGTCAATCGATACTACTTTTAGAAGTGAGCCCACGTTATGTAATAGACGAGCGGTTACGCACAAATTTGCCGCCCAAAAAACGAAATCTTCGTGGATCTTCTTCAAAAGACTAGAGCTATGTTATGCAATATCCGGTTCTTATACTATTCAGAGTTACTCTGTATTGTATGGTGCCATTTGATATTCAGGGTTCGAATTTTTATTTACTCCTCTATTGTAGATGAAAACCTTCCATAAAGTATGATCCCCGATTGAAAAACAATACTCCACGAGTATAACATCTTGTAACATGTGCTGACATGTTGTTTTGAGAAAATGATGTCAACAAAAATGCGTGGGCATAGAATAAAGAATACATGGTATTAGGTTAAAAAGAATGACTATGTTATATATTATGATTGTAATTATTACATTCAGTTTCCCTTAGATACA
The DNA here is from genome assembly GCA_019974015.1 of Nephila pilipes. NCBI lineage: Eukaryota > Metazoa > Arthropoda > Arachnida > Araneae > Nephilidae > Nephila > Nephila pilipes. The sequence continues at coordinate 166,232 of BMAW01019816.1, forward strand.
TTTACACGGCTAAGATATATTTAATTTAATATGTTATCGTCTGTTTTTATTTTAACATCCGAGCAAAATGTTATTGTCTACTTAATTAATTTATCACTTGCTCTTAAACTTAAATATTTAATTTAATAATTCATTTTTTAGGGTAAAATATTCGGTTTTTATTCGTATTTGTTGTTAACATTTGTTCGTGAAACTCTTATGTTTATGATTATTTCTTATTCGTATTTTAAATATTTTAATTATTGTCGCCTATAGATGGCGTTGTATGCACTTTTTTTTGTAAAAATAACGAGAGAGTGAGTTTGAGTCAGTTGAGATGTGCTTTTACTCCTCTGAAGTGTTCTTTTTAACTTGTGCAAATAGGCCTAGTTTTTAGAAGATATTTTCTTTTCTGGATAGTAATTGCTTCTGTGGAGTTTAGGGATCGAAAATGCACTTACTTAAAGCTAATTAATATTCATTTGAATAATTCTACTTTTCCGAAAAATTAAAAGAAAAAAACACGTTATCACATGTTAAAATGAAATAAGCAAAGTCAATTTCAACTCTTCCTTTTCTTTTCTTATTTGCACCTGATTTTCAGAATTCTTGCTGTACCCGAAGGCCACATGCATCTTCTATGTAATGACTTTAGCTTCTTTGCTTCCAGGTGTCGCTGGTGTGCTGAAAACTGAAGAAGATGGTGACCCTCATGGAGATCAGCAAAGCGCCACTGCACCAGATTTTTCACATCTTCCCGAAGATAAACGAGCATTTTAAAGAACATCACTTTTACTTCGACGACTAAATGAAAGCTGTCATTAAAGTATGGTGTCGACATCATCCACTGGAATTTCTTTCCGAATTGATTTGCCTGACTAATCACACACTGGCACAAGTGAAAAAAAGGGATGCGGAACATGTCTCAAAATAGAAGTACTCGTTAAGTCAGACTCCTTTAACACGAATTTCCGGACAACCCGCATAAATCTGCGTGAATATATCTATATGTATATAAGCGAAATACCACTGACTGACTCATCACGAGATCTCAAAGATTATACAATCGACTGACTTGAAATTTAGCATAGTTACTCATTTTGCAATGTAGACGCTCACTAAGAACGGATTTTACGGAGGTCTTATCCAAAATGTAATTTTCATCCGTTAATCTACTCTTGAATTTGGAATCCGACGGTTGGTGAAAGTGTAATTTAGCTCCAAAACATAGCGGGATATTGAAAAATACTAAAATGGCGCCTTCTTACGGAATAGCACACACGCAAGACAATCTTCGTTTACAGGAGGAACTCGCTGCATTCATGAGCGAACTCAAGAGGTTATGACATACGTAATACATTTTGGACGTCCCGACTTCTCCGACTTCTTTTAAGGATTGCAGTCACTTGCAATCCTAAATGATCAGAAATCAAAGATGTCTTGAGGCAAGAACAAAAATCTTATGATAAACACGATGCCATTGCGAGGGTATTTCATTTGGAAGCTAAGCACATGATGAATCTTCTGACAAAAGGTTGCATCTTTGGCACTACATCTTAGGCGTAACATGTATACGGTGGAATGAATTTTATCCATATTATATATATATGGGGTGACTTTTTACTAATTTTTTTTATTTTTCTGATATATTTGAAAGTCGAGGATAACCATCAAGACAGACAATCAATTTCTTAAAATTTTAAATTTAGACTATCATTAAAGTCTTAAAAAATGAAAATTTTCTTGATATATTAAGTACAGGTTCCAAAATATTATATTATTGTCTGTCCAGCGAAGAGGGCGGGTATCAGCTAGTATATAATATTTGAGAAGCGATCTACAAATTTTCATATTAACAATATTTGTTTCATCCACGCATTTTGAAATTCCCCCCCCCCCCTGAACTTTGCTAACAGCCATGAATACATGAAAGGAAAGAGGTGTGTGAGAGGGGGGTATTTAATAAATATTCTGCGCAAAGTCAGCAAAAACCTTAGGAACAACTCTTTATCATGAGTGACAAACGGTGCTACATTGTCCGAATGAAAAATGTGATAAAACATCTTCATCCGCACTTCCATTGTTCACAAAGTAGACATCTTCATCTTTTCTCCGTAAATACGATTTATACTCGGATTTGTTCATTGTAAAGACGATTTTATGTTAGTATGCTTTATTTAAATTCCTTATTCTCATTCTCCAGTTAACCCTAGTTTTCTATATCCAGGACCGTCTCTGGTCCCAATTAACACGACTTAATGACATTTGATTATACTTGCAGGTTCAACAAGAATTGTAAAAATCAAGTTACAAGTAAAAAAGTTACGGTCATGGAGGCATTACTTTTCAATTAAATATATGGCAGTATATGTTATAGTAATCTGATTAAACCAAATATTCAAGCGATTTCAATCAATATATATTTCAATTTGTTCACTGTATTGTAAAAGTCTAAGTGTTATGCCTTATACTCGGATCTTGGATCAGTGGCGTACCTAGAAATTTATTTATTTTTGGGGGTACATATTGTCATTACTGCGAAAGAAGCAACTTTTTTACTGTAGAGTTATCACTTGGTAAAAAGTAATTAATACGTTATATCAGTCTCATTTCTCCTATTTAAAACTGTTCAAGTATTGATATAATTTTATCAAGTAATAAAAACTGCAAAAAATGAAGATTATTAAAGAAAAATAATTTAAGAGATACAACAATAAAAATAAAATTTATTATTTTTTTTGGGGGGGGCTGCGTTTTTTATAAGGATGTACCCCCTCTCCTCATCTCTTCTACTACAAACTCTGACCCAAAGGCACCTTTTTAGAGACAGCAAAGACTTTTTCTACTCTTTTCCCAGGAATCGGCTAAGTTGAAAGAAATCCTTCTTTCTCTTCGCGATGAAAACAAGTGTTATTTTAAAATTTCAAACATCAATATAATAGTATAGTAAAATAACTATCCTGAAATATTTTTCAATTTCGGGAGAGGGATCTTGAAGGGGCGGGGAAACGTCCCTTTGTACCCTTTCTAGTACGCCATTGTCTTGGATTTCGTGATTTTAGATGTACGTATGCTCACGCTGTGTGTGTTCTAGTATTCGCAATTCACACTTATTTGAAAGTAAAAAAATTTCGTTTACCTGTCAGACAGAGGCTTTCATTTTTTGGATCTTGATTAAATCAAACTGAAACTTGACTCATGGAACAGACTTGTTTGACATCTCTAAGTTGTGTGTTTTATTTTACGATGTATCATCGCAATTAACAAAGAGTGTAATAAATAAATTTTTTTTCTTATCGAAAATTCTCAACATTCTATCTTAGTTATTCTCTGAGCAAGACAGAAGTCTATCTGAACATTAATCACTGGAGAGTCTTTCATGGCACATAGCTATTGCTATTCTCTCCGTTTTCAACACATGATACGATGCAAAGAAGTTCATTGAGGAATTTTTACAACTTTTAGATTTCGAATTCAATAAGAATGCAATTGTTACGTTAAAAAGTTTCAGTGGTAATCTAGAGATCGTGGTCACGGACTCGCAGTCGTCGTTGCTTCCATCGAGTCATGGGTTCGAGTCCTGAGATAACAAAGAACCCACAGTGTAGGGCGCCTGATACACGTTAAATCTGTCGAGACTCCATGTCTTCTCGGTGGCATGGTGTGGAAATTTGGAGAGTGAGGTGCCAGTTTAGGGTGTCCTCCTCCTCAATTGACCAAGGAACAAAATGACGAAGTCTGCCGCCGATCGCCCTCGGGAGGCTTTTTAGTACGACGTTAATAAACAATCAATCATTTAATACATAAAATAATTTTAGTTTATTAAATTATGGTGAAAAAATAGATCGACATAAACATTGTATTATAAATTCACTGAGATTAAAGTATGTTTTACATTTTATATTTATAAAAATTACAGAAGCGATTTATTTCAATTCGGAAGAGTTGATTTTTATTTTCAATGTTATTTGATTTGAAAAAGAAAACGACATAATTAGCAAAAATGATTTCTTAAAAATTGAGTAATTCTTCAAAGAAAATGAGTCATGTAATAAATACAATTTTGGCTTTTTTTTTTTCCTTCACAAACATTCTGCAACTAATTTTCCCTTTTGAGTTGGAATTCATCGATTGCTAATAAACTCTGAGAATCCACATAAAAAACTACAACTTCCACTAACTGCAAAAAATAAATTCTCTCCCTGCTTACATCCATCCTCTTCAATCAATAGTGATGCTAATTACCTTATTTCATTGCAGCAGCAACGAAACTGACATGAATAACACTAAAATAACCCTAACATCACAACCACCTAATGATTACTATTGAAAGTCAGTTAAGCAGAATTATTTTCTAGAATTTAGCAATCTATTAGGTTTGTTTTAAATTTTGAATAAAAATGATGCATTCAATAAAATTTACAAAGCTAATAATATGATTTTATCCTACAAGCCTTGAATTCATTTAGAAAGCCACAATTAATGGTCTAGAACAGTAATTTCCAACATTTTCTTTAATATATGGTAACCTTTTTCTTCCTGTAACCCTTATAACGACAAAAAGGTTTAATGTATCACGTACATATAAAAAGCTCTAAATGATGGTTTTTGTATTACAGTAAATGCTCTTTAATCCCCACATCCGGTACCGCGGCGAAACCGGATTAGCGATTTTTTATTATATAATTACAATTAATATAAAGATGTATATACATATAACTGAATCACAATATTAAGAGGCAAAAGAAATTCATCCGGTAAAATAAATGGTTGGAATGCAGTTTAGCCCAACCACCCTTGGCGACAGGAATTATTTGGCGGTATTTTGCCAAATGTGGCTACCCTGGACCGCTTCGCAGACTTAACGTTCAGCCAAAAAAAAATCGCCAAGTTTGGCAATTTTTGAAATCGCGCCAAGAGGTTGGGCTAAACTGTATTTTCACAAATTAAATTCAATTAATATTTGAAAAAAACTGTATTAACATCGAGTGTCAACCACTACAAGTTTTAAAAAATGTATTTGAACTTCAGAGGATGAATAAAAAAAGTATTTTATTAACGATTGAAAATTTGAACAATATATATATATAGGGAGAGTGTGAGCTAATAGTAGGAATTCAAAAAAACCTCCGTACTAATGAAAAATTAATTTAGAGCGATGTTAGTTAAAACATGTTGTCAGGAGCTTCTCCAGTGACATGCTTCTTTTGTTAGTTTTATTAGCACTTGAAGAACACCTGCTGTGCTTCGAGAACATTTCACTCCATAATACAAACTTAGTCGTAACATTGGGCGAATATGACAAATAAAGCGCTAGAAAACAAGAAACACGGTACTGAAATAAAATCTGGCAGGTACGATAAACAACGGCCGAAAATGCGAGTAGCGCCAAGTTTCAACCTGGCGATCAAGGTCAACGAACTCCCGATTCCACACCAAAAAAATTAAAAACGAATGCGCAGAGTTAATTAGCTATTATTAAAGTCTTCAATAATACTAACCTTGAGGTTTGTCGCACAGAACAAGATATATTTTCATAAATTGAACATTAGATACTACTATTTGATTGTTTCATCTACCTTTTATAGAATTTTTAGCAGGTTTGGATGGACTTAAAATCATGGAGATTTTCCTAGTATTAAATATTTGATTTTGAATTGTAAACTTGTGTCTTCATGGGAAGAGGGGTGTTGCAACTTCATTCCAATAGAGGAAGTTCATGTGGTATTTTGCTTCCTCTCACCAGGAGGATATCAAATAATGAAATTTTTCCCATACTGTTTGTTTATGTTGATGCTATGAAACATGTACTTATGAGAATATTGTTTGCTTATGCGTAAAGGTGGAAATGAATATACAATATATCAGGAAAATTGTTATATATGTGTGTGTGTGTGTGTGTGTGTGTGTGTGTGTGTGTGTGTGTGTGTAAACAAGCTCCTAAGCAATCAAACCCGGTTACTTTTTCAAAAATTAGTAAAAAAAAAAAATTTGAAATAAAAATTGAGGAATGTTCGGATATTTCGGAACCCCCATAACTATCCCAGCGGCACATATATTTTCAAAATGCTTGTAAAGTAAAGTCCGAGCGAAATTACCTTAAAAAACAATAACTATAGAGATAACTATCACTAATTGTAGGTATAATTTCAGAAATTATGCTGCAATATAAATAATCTTGAAGAGAAATGTAGGATTTTTGTGAGCAACATTTCAAAATTCAATACCTTGAATTCCATCACACATTGTTCACTATGCAACTCATTTAATTCTGACATTGATTTTGCATACTACGGTTGCACACTGAAATCTGTTTGGTTGAAGGTTTGACAGAGTATCCATCGGACGGTTCTTTCGCTTCGTTTATAATCTAATCACCAAAAGTAAATATAACACGTTCTCCCTCACATTGTTTCACTTCGCAATGTTTAATTTAAAAGATAAGAAACCTATACACTCCTTTCGATAGATAGAGAGGAATTAACGATAAAATACGAAAAATAGCTAAAATGTCGATAACTTTTAACAACTCGCGTGCCCCTTTTATAAGCTTTTATTAAATTTGCCATGTTCATATAAGTATATCATTCCCCCAATTCAAAATTTGTGCTCGAATTTTAACCTACTTCATCATCGTACGACCTTGATGAAATTTTGCCTACACGTATAACTCCAATGACAACACAATACTGTGGTACGCCCAAACAGTAATGGACTGGGGGATAGGAGGGGTTGCCTTGCACTTAACAACATCCGAACGAGTTGCATTGCATGCACGTATAGTTCAAGTAATTGCTTTTTAGTTTTAAATTTCCAGACTAAAGAGAAATAAATATAAGTTTAAAAAAAAACATTTTTTAAACATGTTTTTTTTTAAAATTTGGCTAAAATGTTTTAAAAAACAACCTTTAAAAAAAAAAAAAAAAAAAAAAAGACGCACCAAGAAGGAGTTAACCGATTATAATAAAATTTCGTATGTAAAGACATTTGGAACGAACATGCAAATGATTAAATTTTGGTGTCCAATGAATGAATAGCGGGAGCTACAGCGCATCGGAGCTGCGCACTCAGCAGGTGTATATAAGAAGCGATTCTAAATCTGTTGGTCAAATTTTCTGTTGCATTGCGATTTAGGATACCTTTCAAAAACTGAAAAAATGCATCGCTGTAGAATTGGAGCTCATTACGAGCAACATTCAGAGTTTGAAAGAGGTCGTATCATTGGATTGAAAGATGCAGGTTGTGGGAATCGGAGAATCGCTCATGTGGGTCAAAGCGATGCGGCAATTTCAAGATGCTGGCAAAAATGGGTGGACAATGGCAGATTTCAGCATCATGATGGTAGCGGTCGACCTAGGGCCACAGCAGATCGGGAGGACAGAGTGATTGTCAGATCAGCTGTCACAGCGCCTGATTCATCGTTAACAACCTTCAGACGGGAGACCCGCACACGAGTGTCCAGCATGACCCTTCATAGATGACTGATAGAGTGAAATTTACGCTCGTACTGACCGCTACGCCACCTGCCACTCACGCCTGCACACTGTCGAGCCAGATTACAGTGGTGCTTGGCTCGATGAAGTTGGAATGATGCTGACTGGGGACGTATAGTGTTAAGCGATGAACCCCACTTCCAACTGTGTCCTGATGATCATCGAAGACGTGTGAGGGGACGCCCAGGGCAGCGTGCCGATCCTGCTTTCACTATTGCACGCCACACAGGCCCTCAACTAAGAGTTATGGTCTGGAGTGTCATTTACCTTGATAGCCGGATATCTTTGGTCATCATTAGAGGCACACTTACAGTACAGCGATATGTCGACGACATTCTGAGACCTATTTTGCCACCGTTCCTTTCGCAGTACCTTGGTCTTATTTTTCAGCAAGATAATGCCAGACCACATACAGCACGTGTTGCTATGAACTGTCCTACAGCTCGTCAAACACTTCATTGACCATCCAGATCTCTCTCCAATCGAGCATGTCTGGGATATGATGGGAAGGCGATTGCATCTACCAGGGAATGTTGATGACCTAGCCCGACAATTGGGGCAAATTTGGCAAAAAATACCACAGGAGACCATCAGGGAGCTTTATCACTCTATGCCACGTTGTGTGGCAGCTTGCATCCAGGCTAGAGGTGGGTCAACACCTTAGTGAGCTCGTTATTTTATAACCATGTAACTCTGAAATAAATCATTCAATTTTTCTGAAATTTTAACCATTTTCTATTCTGTACATAATTTTCGTATCCGCAATTTTTGTCTCCATCGGACAACTCCTTCTTGGTGCGTCGTTTTTGTTTTGTTATATAGAGTGTAACTTTTTTTTTTTATGTAACATGGTTTATAAAATTTTGAGATGTTGATACTTCTTTTGATCTCAGAAGAAAGTAACACATCAATCAATAACTCCCGAGACTAACCCAGAGATGGCGCTCGTAGTAAACAAGTAACCAGGTCTTTCTAGAGTACTAACCTTTGCTTGAAACGTGTCAAAATTTTAAGTCGATCGGACCAGAAACAGCTGAGTTATCGAGGTTGGAGTAAAGTCGTTTTGTAGTTTGTTTAAAAAATGGAAAAAACCGAGTTTTGTGTTCTGATAAAACATTGTTTTTTAATGGGTAAAAACACCGTGCAAGCGAAACAATGGATTGAAAAATGTTACCCGGACTCTTGTCCATCAAAAGCAACGATTTGTCGGTGGTTTGCCGAGTTTAAACGTGGTCGTACCGACACAAATGACTCGGAACGCTCGGGTAGACCTGTGGAAGCCGTTACACCGGAAAATGTGAGTGAAGTGACAAAAATTATAATGAAAGATCGCAAGTAAGCTTCGTGAGATTGCTGAGATGACACATATCATATGGAAGCGATTTACTGAAAAGGGTTTTTGAAGTGAAGTGAAAAGGTTTTTCCAAGTGGTCAGATTGTTGATTTGAACAAAACAGCAATGAGTCGATGATTCAGAAAGCTGTTTATCCATTTACTCGAAAAAAGATTTTGCGAAAAAGATTTAAAAGCGTTGGAACGATTGTATCACCCTAAAAGGTGATTAACAAAAGGTGTTATGTTGATGAATAAAAAAAAAAATTGCAAAAAAAATGTTGTTTTCAATGTTAGTCTCGGGAGTTATTGATTGATGTGTTAGTTATGATACTTAATTTATCGGTAATTACCTAGTTATCTCAGATGAGTGCCTCCCGCTTTCATAAATTATATATTATTTTACATTAAAAAATTACTTTTTTACCTTTCAGTTAATTTTTAAATAAAAGCTCGATTAAAAAATTTTTTTTTAACTTTTATTTATTTTTGAGTTATGATACAATCAATTGTAGCATTAGATTAAAAAATATTACGTAAAGGGGGAAAAAAACTTTTTTCATCTAGTCTTACGGTATTGTTGAAATTCCATTTTCCTTTAAATTTCACTTTAAATTTATTATCATCACACCCATGTTTTCTTGTATAAAACATCAACACCAAGAATTTATAAGTTAGATAAAGTAAAATTAATTGCTATAGATACATTTAAAAAAAAAAATAAGAAGAAGCTGTCACTGAAATTCGTCGTTGAATTACATCAAAGGAAACTGTTCTGATAATTAGTTGAAATTCAATAGTGTAATTTCTCTGTAAAAATATAAATCTGTAAAATTATTCAATTATCATTTGATAAAATATCCAGCGACATCTTCACATGTTTATGGTTGAGGAATATATTTCTCTTCGCTTGACCTTTTGCGGTCTTCAGTTTTCAATTGTCCTTTGATTCGTATCATTAGCTCATTTAGTAATTCTAAAAACGATGTATACACAGCAAAAAAAAAAAAAAAAAAAAAAAAAAAAATTAATGTTTTCTGTGGAAAAGGTTCTTTTCCAGCTATTTCAAAACCGCTACGATAACAGAGATCTGAAATTTATTTACAAATCCAAGCATTAAAAAAATTAAACTGCAATGACTTTTTTTTGCTTAACCCCTAAATAGGAACCCCCTTTGAAAGAATTTCTGCACGAATGCTCTGTAAATGTTTTGTTTTATTTTTTTTTTTACATCACGCTGAGAAGCAACACGAGGGCTATTGACGATGGACCTCGTAATTTTCCACCTCTATCAAGTGACGAGGATGATACCTGAGCCGTCACTTCCCTCTTTCACACCGCGTGAACGTGGGGAATTGGATTCCAGGCAGATTTTACGTGCATCAGCACCGATATACAGTGGGTGTTTAGTGACATCAGGGCTCAACCCACGATTTCCCGAAAACAATACCGGCTGCGAGTCTACGACCGTGACTACTAGGCAACCACGGTCACGGTGTTGTTGATTCCATGCATTTCGCTTGCACTAATATATAGAGCTAGAGCCATATTTAAAATTAAGTCTCTTGAAAATAAAAAAAAAATGCATCTAATAAAGTAGTAATAGTATTGTTCTTTAGCTCTCATTGTAACTTTGTCTGGTTCAAAAATTTAAAAGCTTTTTTCTCTCATTTTAAATCACTTCATTGAGCTGAAATTTTCCATACACCGTTGTTTCAGAGGACGATAACGATAATTTAATTAAAAATGAATAAAAATTAACTGATAAAAACAACTTGCTTAAAAAATTAAATTTTACGCCAAGCTTCTCGCCAAGTCGCCAAATGGTCTTTAAATCCGTCCTTTCATAATTTATCTCCTCTCGTTTGCTTTAATTTTAATCTTATTTAGCTCAGATATATTCAATTTTATAACATAATTTTTCGTTCGCTTCGATTTTAATTACAAGTAGCTTAATTGAGCTAAAAAATTTTACACGTATTTATTTTAGGTGATAAATTTAATAAAAGTCCAATAATAAAATAAGTTATTAAAACTAATTATCGAATAAATTAAATTTGACTCAACGTTCCCTTTTGCTCTAAAATTTAAGGTATAAAAAATTATATTACGCAAAGCGTGAAGTTTGAAAGAAAATCCATGTTCAAAAAGCTTATTTTTTACCGGTGTTATTATTCATACTATTTAATCTAAGAATTATGAAATACAGTACTGCCTCTATAATCCGGCACTTCACTTTTCCGGCCCTGTCCCGCGGTAGCCTAGTGGTCAAGGTCGTGGACTAGCGGCCGGCGGTTTTCGTTCAGTCGCGGGTTCGATCCTTGGCCACCAAAGACCCGTCGTGTAGCCGGGGCTGATGCACGTTAAATCTGTTCGGGGCCCAAAGTCCTCCCGTTGGCGTGGTGTGGATGTTAGGAGAGGGGGGGTGCCAGCTCAGGTGTCGTCCTCGTCACTTGACCGTGGTTTAAAATTGCGAGGTTCGTCGCCAATAGCCCTCGTGTTGCTTCTAATGCGACGTTAATAAAAAAAAAACTAAACTAAAACTTTCCGGCCCTGTCAGTAATCCAGTGTTTTTACACAGGTAGACAACCCGTACAGATGCACCCTTTGATGCCTTTTACTTCAATGGGTTTTGATTGCTCATTAACACCCCATTTAAAAGCAATACGAGGACTATTGATTACGAACCTCGTTCAAGTGAAGATAGCGCCACTGTGCTGGCACCTGCCTCTCCAAACTTCCACACTACGCCCTTGGGAAGACTTGGAGTTTCGACATATTTAACGTGTATCTTCCCTGATGTACGGTGGGGGTTAAGTAACATCAGATCTCGAATTTACAACTCGACGGAAACAACACCGGCAGCGAGTTCGAGACCATGACAAATAGGTTTACCACGGTCGCTTACTTCAATGGAGTATATAATGTAGACTTTCAATACAAAACAATACATTTTTTGTAGTTTTGTGTGTTTGACACTTTCATTTGCGTGTACTGCATTGAATTTTATGTAATCATACAAAACTTTTGTTGTTTAAGAGCCTAATAACTAGTGATTTTCCAGTAATCTGGTGTTTTCGGTAATTCGTCGGTTCTCGAGTCCTATATCTGCAGGATTACCGAGAGAGTACTGTATTTATCACTTGATTTCACTTCATTAAGAAGGATTAATCTTTGATTCAATGCGTTTGATTAAACCTTACGCCCCATGATCATTAATGTGTAACTCGCCAATTCCCGAAATTGGGAAAGAAGTACTTTTAGTAACAGTATAAATCCCCTTTGTGCTATTATTGTATTATTTAACGGACAAAATCTGTTAAATTTTTTTTTATCTGCATTAAATTTTTATGCCAGATGTAGAACAAATTACTCTTGTTCGGGACGTTTGGCATCCCAATTAATGGTAATTTAACAATATAATTCATATAAGAATAAAATTTAAAACTCAATTTAGAAATTAAATTTTTTTTATCTACATTTTCTTTCAAAAACATAAACACGGACTAAAATTAGTTAATCACAATCAGATCTTTGGCGCTGTTCGAAACAGTTTACCGCAGTTTGAAAAAAAAACTCTTTTTTCGAATTAAAAAAGAGATTTCTGATAAGTATGAATGTTTACTCGAAGAAACTCATACAAGTAAAAATAAGTCGTTAATGAATGACAAAAATCAAATGGTTTGTCATTAATAATCTAAATTCACGTGATTTATTTACATGAGAAAGATTGATATAACGACAGTAAAAGGTTTCCGTCAACCAGACATTTAATTGTCATGAAGGTAATGTCAATCCTTTTGAATTGTTACTTTCTTCCTCAAAACCTAGACTATAGCAATTACAATGCGAAAATTATTAGGTTTTAAATTGTAATTATTATTATAAAATATTAAATTATTAAAATATTTATTACAATATAAAACCTAGACTATAGTATTTATTACAAATGCATCCGAAGAAGGGGAAAAAAAGCTTTTCACAAAATTATATTTTTTCTTCGATTTTCAAAAATAATTTTACATCTCTTTCAATTATTCGTTTGAGCAATTTTCGTTTTTTTAAAATATTTCTAAGAATCCAATTGAAAAGATTGTTCTGCAGAAACTAATTATCTTCTGCTCTTCCGGGTACAGTTAATTGCATTCAAATAGATACAATATTCTAAATTTGAGGAGAAAAATATGGATTCCATAGGAATTCCATTACGTTCATGAAATCAAAGTAGTTGGTAGACGGAAGCCTAAAGAAACAAATTTGAATTATACGATGCATATATTATTTAAAGATCATTAGTTTGTCCATTCATGTTATTTTGAAATTTAACGTACTGAATGGAAATAACTATATTCTATTTTTGAATTTTAGAAAGTAAATCTTTCATTATTAAAACTGTACACGCCCAATGCTAAAAGGCACGGAATACTTTTTTTCATTTATAAAATGTCCTCATATAGAGTACGTTTGAGCGAATAGAGTTCATATAACTATTCATCATAATTCTTACTTAAAATTTAGAAATTTCACATAAATATTCGATTTTCCCATTTACGTGTAAAGTGAAATAGTTATCGGCTATTACAATATGAGATTCAAAATATAAAGAAGAAATTGGTTTAGTGAAACTTAAATGAATATCTTAATAAAATGTTTTCTTCTCCAAATGCTGGAGAAGTTGAAATATTATTACTGAAAGAAAATTTTCTATTTGAAAAAGAAAAAAAAAAAGTTCCGATTCAGTATGTCTTATTTTGTACCATTAGGCAAGGCAACTTTAACTCAATTACTCACAAAGCTACGAAAGAAAATTGTTCTTTATTGTATCCATATATATTGATCAGTGATGACGATTTAATTGTACGTCTTCAACCTCTTAATGATATCTCCGTCCTTGAAACTTTTTTCTCCGGTTGATACTAACTGCTGTCCTTAGCAAAACTTCAATGCGACATTAACGGAATTAAAATGAACTAAACCGAATTGCATTTTCGTAATGATTGTATATGGACAACTTTCGCTTGTGAAGCCACATGTTTTCGTAATTAGTTATATCATTTATATGAGACAGAGACTTTGGCAGAAATTTATTTTAGGTGGAGCCAAAATTAAAGTTAAAATAAAAATGAATAAAACTTTTCCCTTTTTCTAAAAACGCCTTATATTTAAGTACGAATTTGTTGTTACGTTTAGTGATTAATTTATTTTTATGTTTATTTCTTTATCATTTTGTTTTATTCAATCTAATAATACATATATTAATTTTGTGTACACATAAAAATAAACTACTTTCAATTTCTCAACTTTTTATAAATCACTTATTACTTAATAAACTAATACATATTAATTCTTCATTAACACTATTAGGTCTTTATTAGATGTAAAAACATGCTTTATTAATTGATTCAATGTTTATTAACGTCACACTGTGTGTGAGAGAGGAGCAACACGTGGGGTTCGGCGATTGACCTAATAATTTTGAACCTTGGTCGATTGACAAAAATGACACCTGAGTGGGCACCTCCATCTCCAAACTTCCACTCTAAGCCAACGGGAGGACTTGGGACCTGCACCAGATGTAACATACATCAGCTCAGCGATATAGCGGGATTTCAATGGTATCAGGGCTCAATTTGGTTTGGTTTTATTAACGTCACTCTTGAAGCAACAGGAGGCTTCTGGCGGCGAGTTTGTGACCATGACCCACTAGACTACCGTAGAAACTTTTTATTGTAACTATTGTATTCCTATTTGATTCGAAATCAGTTAAGAGATTCAGAAAAAAGAGAACAAATTCATAAACCTCTATGAGCTTCTTTGCATTTTTGATGCATTGATTGATTGATTGATTATTTATTAACGTCGCTCTTAAAAGCAACATCGAAGCTATTGGCGACGGACCTCGTCATTTTGAACCTTGATCAAGTGACGAGGAAGACACCTGAACTGACACCTCCATCTCCAAATTTCCTCACCACGCCACGGGGAAATTTGCAGTTTCGACAGATTTAACGTGCATCAGTCCCACCACACGGCAGATCTTAAGAAGCACCAGGTTCGAACCCACGACTCAACGAAAACAACATCGGATCGAGTTCGCGACCATGACCTTTTGGGAACCGCATAATTTAAGTGTAACAGTAGTGAATAAAATTGTATAAAGTTAGTATAATTTGAGAAATTATAACGGAGATCGCGCGCGCGTCTATACAAAAACAAAGACTAAAACTTATTACAAACTTTAAGTTGTTTAATGGAAAACTGAATACATTTGTAGTATCAGAGGAAATTTAATATTCCATAAAAGTTTATCAATAGAATCGACTATTTATCATATTGATGACGCAAAACTATTTTTATGAACCTTTATGTATAGCGGGAGTTATAAATTTTAATAATGACACGACACTATTTTTAATAAAAATTTACAGTGGCAATTAATATCAATTTCTTTAAGTGGAATAGTAAGACATTTCACTGAAAATGCTAGGGGATGACCGAACACCCTGGTCATTCCCCTGCCTATGCTACCGATGTGAAGAAAAGAAATGAAAATATGACTGCACAAATTATTATTTCCCCCGATATAAATACTTTTGTATTCCGATAAAAATACATAGCTATTTACTTTATTTTTACATGAATTCGTCACATATATTTAAATTGTTATTTTTTCTCTTTAGTTGGAGACAGTGTTCTAGCACAGCGGTATCGTCAACTATTCGGACACAAAAATTTATAATTTAAATACCGCTGACTGTTAAGGCAAGTTTTTTTTAAAAAGATGAATATTATATTTGTAATTTAATTACAAGAGAACTTCTCCACTTTCTTCTGTTTTGAATAATTACTTATATCTTCATTTCTTATAATTTTTTTTATCTCCAATAATCAATTTTTATTTAAGAAATTGCTGATTTTGCATGTTCTCGCAAAACCCTTGATCACATTCAGGTGATTTCTTAGTTAAATCCGAGCGTTTTGACTGGATATGAATTTCGAAAGTGTTATTGCGTCATCGGATAAACTTTCAGAACATTAAACACTAAGTCGTAATCAAGTTTACTACCAAAATTTTTACATTAAGTTTATTTCCAAATGTAAACCATTCAGTGTATACGTTGAGAGAGAGCGTTTTTGTTCCTCCAGAAATTTAAGCAAAATTAGAAATCCGTATATAAGACGAAATGAAAAAGTGATAGATCGAGCTTTTAAAAGGTGTTGCATCAATAACTGTATGAATAAGAGGGAGGACGATTTTATGTACAAAGAGGACATAAATTCTAGAGCGGAATGCATTGAAAGTGATGACGGTATGGATCCAAACATTCCATTGGGGGAAAGTGAATTTGATGAATGATTCAGAATCTTTGATTCTGACACGGACTTTCCCATTAATTATTTTTTTTTTTTGCATAAAGGTTCCGTTCGAAACATTCAAAAGGCTAGTTAGATGATTGAAGTAATATTTCTCTACATTTTTTATTCTTATATGAGATCACGGCATTGTGCGGTTTTTTATTCTTATGTTAGGGTTATATTTGCAGTATTCTATTATGATTATTATTAATGCATGTTTGGGTACTCTTCCGTCAACCGGGTACATATTTCGCCAACATCAGATTTTTCGTTTCAGGAACGACTCAACAAACCATTAATATAAACACTTCTGAAAATAGAACAACTCATATTCATAAAAAGAATCATAATTTTATTTACAATTATTTTCCTCATTAACTTAAGATGCACATAAACTAAAGAGATAAAAACGAGCTATTTTTGGTGACTTATCGCTTGCGAGCGGTTTAAGGAAAGTTCCTCCGGTTTTTGCGTTCGGTACTCGAACCCATGACTTAACAAAAATAACGTCTGCCTCAAATTCGAGACCATGATTACTAGGCTACCACGGGACTACCATGGTATTAACAGGACGTTCTGATTGTAGTAATGGTCCAAACATTACTGAAGCTTCTTAAGTATTTTCGTGACTTTCTCGTTGCCCCTTCCATTGCATTTCATGAATTTAGAGCAATATGAAGGCGAAATGTATTGTTCATGATGTTTGAATATTATTTTTGTTTTATTACAATCGAGACTCGCTATAGTGAACACGGAATACAAAAAAACTCTCGGCTATCGTGATTTTTTTTTCATTGGTCCCGACCGAACTCATTTAACTAATGTGTGGAAATGCGTCATTTACAGTGCTTGAATATTATTTTTGTTTTATTACAATCGAGACTCGCTATAGTGAACACGGAATACAGTGAACTCTCGGCTATCGTGAATTTTTTTTTATTGGTCCAGACCAATCTCTTGTTTAACTAATATAATTTTGAAAACTTAAAGAGAATTCCCGAGAAAATAAAATTCTGCTTATCGTGAACCGAAATTTCCCTTACACAGAATTTTTTTTTTACCTATCCAAAGGTAATTTTACTCATATGTATAAGGCTGCCATGAAAAAACAGCATTTCTAAGTTATCGTCTCAAATTCCATTCTTTCACTTTTCCGCCTAGCCGTTTCCAGGAGTATACCACTGGTCAGTTACTCGATAAGTAGTTCCTTCTTCTCTGCCCGCTCTCCCCATCGTTTCTAAGAATCGACTAGTCCTAAACATAGACCCCGCTCTGTAAGACCCCTTAAAAAACAGAACAATAGTGAAGGCATCGTCTAATACAAGCAATCGTCTGATCGCAATAATATATAACAGGGTCTAAGAGTCTGTACAAACATTAAAAATTTTTTGAAAAAAGGAGTTATTGATGATACGGAAGTTTCTCTCATCTTCACTAAAAACATTATCAGGATGCGGGATGACTGATTGGTTAAGTTTTACGGGATATTGAGTAACAAGGGCTATTATCCCCATGATGCGGGATTCTCTTCAGTAGAAAAAACTTGCAGTTCCAGAAGTTATCTATAGAAGAGAGAATTAATTAGAATGCATTCTTAGTCGGCCTTTTCCATAAAGCGGCCTGGGGGCAAGAAACCATTTAGGGTCCTAAATTTTTTGTAAAGTAAAGACAAATTGCAAACACGATCGATCATATATTACTAATACATGTTTATTTAATGCGTGATTTTGTTTTTCCTAATACATCAATTACTTCAAAAAAATTACAGTTTTGCAATTTCTTTTTCAAAGTTTAATATAGCAAGTACATTTAAACGTTCTGTACCTCTGCTTGATTAAAAAGTTCAGTTCAGGTGGGGATATTCTGGAGTTCCCCGAATCAAATTACAAAAACTTACCATTCGCATCATCAAGAATAATCAGTAATAATGTTTACGATAAAATGAACTTTCAATCACGGGGGCCGGTGCATAGCATCCACCGCACCCCTCAGATGGCCGGCCCTGCATCCTGATAATGCTTTAACGAAAATATATTTTTTTTGTTTATTCTTATTTCACGAATATTTAAACATTGTGCAGACTATTTGCCAACTCCTCCCGTATTTTAGCTGCTATATTTGGCGATATTTTATCCTGTAATGTATATAAATCTATTTAGCTGACTGATTTTTACACTTGAAGCATTCACACACAAATTTAGTTCAGTCTAGTGAAAAGGAAGACGCGTATCGTACAAACATCAATGAACACATAGTAAGGAACGTTGGAGTATTCGTCCTAAATAGAGTATGTTACTCAGATTCCGGGGTTGTCAACTAAAGTGAGTCTGATTAGTTCTGTCGCACTGCTGTCCGCCCACGCATCTTCCA
Organism: Nephila pilipes; assembly: GCA_019974015.1. Lineage (NCBI taxonomy): Eukaryota > Metazoa > Arthropoda > Arachnida > Araneae > Nephilidae > Nephila > Nephila pilipes. Next base: position 184,762 of record BMAW01019816.1, read on the forward strand.
TTCCATGAACGGCAATTTTCTGCTTAATGTGATTCAGAGCATCCATTCCAAACCATTCCGTTTATCCTCTGACATAGATTTTCATCTAATTTAAGCTTTGTCGAAGCTAGGGTTGCCGTTTCAACACCCTCCCGCGATCACCCAATTAACGCGAGGGATGTCAATCCACACCTCGTTGCGGTTTGCATATTTCTTAGCGAAACGTTCTTGCGGTGTGATAGGGATGATTAGAAGAGACATCCGGAAGAGGAAGTCTTTAAGAGATTACGAAGAAAAATGTAAGACATAGACTCAAAATTTTAAAAATTATGTTGCAGTTGAATTCTTTCTAAGAACGTATGCAGAAAAATAGGATTGACAAAACCCATACATAACACGCGTAATTGCAAAATTGTCCAAGAAAAACACTCCTCTAGTTTTTTTTTTTTTTTTTTTTTTTTTTGTGATACGCGAGACAATTTGTCAAAGAATGCGTAAAAATATGGTAAGTTTTCTCTGGAAATATGTTACCTTCAAGGAAACATGGTAGTTGAAACAAACTAAATTTTCAATATTACAACACATTTCCCACACGGAAAACGTCGTGGTTTTACGATACTATATTTCCCTTGTAGAAAATCAGGATAATTTCATATTTCCCATAAAGAAACATGATAGTTTCACGAAACTACTGACCCGTGTGGTGACCGGGGATGACAGAATAGTCTCACTGTAGCTCATGCATTTCGTAAAAGGCGACTAAAATGGGTACCCAGCGTCTGGGGGTATAGCCGGGCACCCTGCCCCTGGAGATTATATCAGGGGACCTCAGAGACTTGCCTTCCTTGGTAAGTACGGGCATCATGACCCCGAGTCATCTTAGTGATCTTTTTCTTTCACATGGGGTTTACTGTCTTTGGTAAACACGGGTGATGCACTCCCGGGATACCCAAGCGATCCTTCTCTATTTTCGATCCTCCTTCTTGTCAACCATTTTTACCTTTTTTTTCAACTTCACGTCTAGACCACAGTTTAATCTTGTTTGGCGCAGCATAGCCATATCTGGCTCTTGCGCCAATAAACTTTACATTCACTCATTCACTCACTCACGAAACTACCTTGTATTACTATAATACAATGCATTTCAAAAATATATTTTCACGATACTAATTTTTAACAATAAAACATATTTCTCAAAAATAATTTAGTTTAGTTTTTATTAACGTCGAACTAGAAGTAACACGAGGGCTATATTGGCAAAATACCCAAGGGGACCGAGCTCACCCAAAGGGTTTAGAGCTGCAAATAGGACCCCCGGTTTGACTATATTGGTGATGGACCTCGTAATTTTGAACCTCGGTCAAGTGACGAGGACGACACCTGAGCGGGCAACCCCCTCTCCTAACTTACACGCTAATGAGAGGATTTTGGGCCCCGACAGATTTAATTTGCATTAGCCCCAGCTACACGGAAGGTCTTTAGCGGCCAAGGATCGAACCCGCGACTGAACGAAACTATGACCACTAGGCTACCGCGGCCACTCTCGAATAAACATGGTAGTTTTGCGATACAAATTCTTAACAATAAAATATATTTCCCGTAAGGTTAACATTATAATTTCATGATATTATCTATTTCATGATTATCTATCATTTGGAGAAAAAGTAGCGAAAAATTGTTTGCCGTCAAATGTTTCAGGCACTCATTTAACATTAGGAGGTTGATTTCTGAAATTCCCCAAACTCAGAAACTTACAATTGGAATTTTAAGACAATTAAAATTTAGACTACTTTTAAGACGAGAAATCAGACATGCGGAAATCGACAATGATAGGGAGAAAATTATTTTTAAATAATTAATTCACTGTGTTAATTAATTAATCAATCAATCAATAATCAATCAATAACATATACAGTGGGTAAAAAAAGTATTGGCAATTACCTTAAATTATTCATATTAACAAATAAATAAAATGTTATGCAATTTTAGCTGTCTTAATTAAATACAAGAGATCTTAAACATATAATAATTCGAGATAAAAACCAACGTTTTTAAAAACAACGTTTTTATATGGTGGCAAAGTTTATTAAAGAAAATTATTGAAATATTAGTTAAAACTGTTAGTTATTTTTAACTTTAAAATTCACTTAAAAAGAGACATTTGTGAGAGTTTTAAGAAATTCATTATACTCATAAAATCAAAACATGCATTTGAAAGTTTGTAAGTCATTCTATTAAAAAAAGAATGGGAACCAGAATTCAGAAAAAATTATTGTGATAAGACATGGTGCCAAATATTGGAAACTTTCTTTCTTGCGAATGATTACTGACTAAAAGTCAGCAACCCTTACTATCTCGGAGATAGTAAAGGTGAGATAGTATCTCCCCTTAGTGAGTACAAAAGGTTTACGATACCTCATGTGGCGTGGGGAGTGCCCGGTGTTCCCAGAGGGGGAAAGAAATTTTTTCCTCAATCCTAAATGCGCCGAGAGGAAAGAATATTTTGACTTATTAAAATTATTGAAATATTAGTTTAAACTTGTCGCAAACATCTAAATATTGCATTGTTAGGCGAGTACGAACGATTCCCAAAATTTCAAAGCTCTAGCTTGATGGGAAGTTGGTTAAATTAACGATCGAAAATTTGATGACACACACACCACTCACACACACCAAGTGAAATTCAGAAAAACGTTTTAAAAATAGTAAAACTTTTATTTTAATTTGCATTTTTTACCATTTTTTCAATCAAAATCGTAAATCTGCATGTCAAAAAAGTATTGGCAAAGTTTTAACTACTATGTAAATTTTGTTACATTGAGGTCATGTGTTTCGACTGATAAGAAATTCTACCGGTATAAAGTCTGCAGAGCTACTCCAACAGTGTCGATGCATTATTTTGCGATTACTGCAGTAAAATGACTTCGAAATCGAAGGAGTTGGACGTTAGAGTTAAAAACACGATTATTAGGCTCAGAAATGAAGGTTTAACTTATCGTGTTATAGGAGTGCAGTTGAATATAAGTTTATTTATTTTCAGAAGTGTTGTAAAAAAGTTCAAGAAAACAGGATCAACGGAAAATAAGACTAGAAGTGGGCGACCTGGAATATTTTCTACAAGAGAAAAACGTGTCATTATTAACAAAGTTAAGAAAAACCCTAAAGTAAGTGCACCCCAGATAGCTAGAGATGTTGCTTTCACTTCGCAAGACTTTCAGCGTACAGACTGTACGGAATGTTTTACACGAGAAAAGTTATTATGGAAGGGCAGCTAGAAAGAAACCATTCATCTCGGGAAATAAACAGGAGAAAGAGGTTAGATTTCGCAAAATCTCGCGTTGATTTATCTGAAGAGTTTTGGAACACAGTTATTTTTTCCGACGAATCAAAGTTTAACATTTTCGGCAGTGATGGACGACGACATGTGTGGAGGAGGCCAAATACTGAATTGGAAGAGTAACATTTAACTGCTACTGTAAAACATGGTGGAGGCAGCGTCTTAGTTTGGGGCTGTATGGCAGCCAATGGAGTTGGCAACCTGTATTTTATTGATGGTATTATGACAGCACGTACATACATTGACATTTTGCGCCATAACTTAAAAATCAGTGCTCAAAATCTTGGCTTGGGAACATCATTCGTTTTTCAACAATGACCCCAAGCATACAGCCAATCTCACCCGTGAATGGCTACTCTACAATGCTCCTCGCCAGTCAAACCCCCCCCCTCAATCTGGGCCGCGGTAGCCTGGTGGTCAAGGTCGTGGACTAGCGACCGGTGGTTTTCGTTCAGTCACGGGTTTGATCCTTGGCCGCCAAAGACCCGCCGTGTAGCCGGGGCTGATGCACGTTAAATCTGTTTGGGGCCCAAAGTCCTCCCGTTGGCATGGTGTGGAAGTTATAAGAGGGGGGTGCCGGCTCAGGTGTCGTCCTCTTCACTTGACCGTGGTTCAAAATTACGAGGTCCGTCGCCAATAGCCTTCGTGTTGCTTCTAGTGCGACGTTAATAAAAATTAAACAAACTAAACCCCACCTCAATCGCCTGACATCAATCCAATCGAAAATTTATGGCAGCTGCTGGATCTAGAAATCAGGAAATATAAAATTTCAAGTAAAGACGACCTCAAACGTTTACTCTTGCAAGAGTGGCACAAAATTCCTAATAGTACAACAAAGACCTTAGTTTCCTCTATGAGAAATAGATTACAACTTGTTATAGAAGCAAAAGGCATGCATACAAAGTACTAAACATATACTGATTTTGTTTTCGCTCATAAATTTGTCAATTTCATAATTTTGCCAATACTTTTTTTTGTCATGTTAATTTTGGATTTTCTCGTAGATTTTATCTAAAAAAATATTTAAATGAAAATTTCGTTATATTTGTTTGTCTTTTCTCCTTCCGTAATCGCTATGTTAAAATAAAGTTTGTAAACATATTTTGTTAGCAAATATGATCATTTATAGGCAATTGCCAATACTTTTTTTTTATCCACTGTATATTGATTTTAATTTCGTCAGGGGATTTGTGAAAGTTACGAAATATATCGCTTTTTACAGTGTACAATATATTCTAAAATGTCACTGTCTCGGAGAAAGAATTACGTGCATTAGAATTCTTAACAGAAACTCAAAGAGTCAATAAAAAGTCTAACTTTATCTTCAGTTGTTTACAATAAATAAAATTAATAACCCAGTGAATGTATTAATCGTAGCATCTTATCCGGCATTACCTTCATTTTACGACAAAAAGCATTTGGATATTTCCTTTGGGAAATAAACCAACCCTTCACTGATAACTCGTGACCTTGAGAAGCACGGCAGAGGCTCTAAAATAAATTTCCTTACTTTACGTAGACAAAAGAAAATATTATATTCATAGAAAAGAGAAACCACAAAGTTTTCTTATCTCCCTCGGATACCGCACAAACCGGAAACAAAACGTTGAAAGTCAGATTTCTAATTCTTTGACACTTTTCACTATCACAAAACAATACATCAGTATTCATTTTTATTCGATTCTCTTAAGGTATCCGTACATCTATAAGACATCATTTTTGTCAAATTTTTTGATTTTCTAATTTTTATGTCAGTTTAAAATTTAAACTTTTTCTTCCCAATAGTAATTGAATTTTGCTTATACCTTATTTAAAACTTATGTTACAGGGATTTGAATTTTACTCGGTAGCGTTTAAAGTATAGTTTAAGTTCATCATTTTCATCAAAATTTTCTAATTTTAATGTCAGTTTAAAATTTAAACTTTTTCTTTCTAATAGTGTTTGAATTTTGCTTTTATTTAGAACTTAAGTTGCAGGAATTTGAATTGTACTCGGTAGCTAATTTTTAATTGCATTTGAAAGTTTGTTTTTGATTTTTCTCAAAATGAGTTTTCTCGACATATTCATATGGCAACGTAGATTTCAGAAAAAGTTACGAACCAAATGAATTCAAATTTTGCAAGTTTCTTCCTTGTACAGTTTTTAAGAACTCCTACTACTTTTATGGTTGTAAAATTGATACGTTTTTAGTAACAAAGGTCTAAATCCTGTATTTATATAACTTTTTCTTGACTTTTCATTATTTGACTCGAAACACAATAAAAATTGTAGTAAGATGATTTTCATCATAAAAGTAGTACCAGCACCAAAAGATATTATGATGAATAAGATAAAATTTACAGAATAATGATATTTTTGTTTACTGTTGAGTAATGAGCGTTATTCTGGTAATTTATGTACAATTTTTCACCGTGTTTTCCACTCTAAAATTTTTTTTTGGATTAAAAGCAGATTATTAAACGTGTTTTTCATAGTTTTAAGTTATATTTTAGCATTGAAAATATTTTGATAGCAAATATCAATGTATATCAAAAAAATTTTCTCCGAAGTTGTACGGATACCTTAAAAGAAGCTCTTATCCGTGAATTTTTTTTACAAAATGCAACAACATTGTGAAACAAATAATGCTTCAAAAAAAAATTATTTTTTAAGGAGAATACAAGTTTCCTTATTTTTAAATTAATTTTTAAATTACTCCCCCCCCCCTCCTTCCCCGAAATTTGAATTCGGTTCAATCCCATGCTCAGCAGAAGATTTAGTTTGGTTTCAGTTGCTGCCAGATTTCAATAGCCGCGGTAGCCTAATGGTCATTGTCGCGGACTCGCGGCTGGCGGTTTTCGTCGAGTCGTGGGTTCGAACCCTGATGTCACTAAAGACCCTCCATGTAGCCGCGGCTGATGCCTGTTAAATTTATCGAGGTTCAGAGTCCTCCTTTGGCGTGGTGTAGAAGTTAGGTGAGGGAGGTACCAGCTCAAGTGTCGTCCTCGTCATTTGACCGAGGCTCAAAATTGCAATTGTTCGTCACTATTAACCTTCATGTTACGTTAGTGCGAGTGCGTTAACACCTTGCAGTGCGACATTAATAAAACAAATCAATCAAATCGAAAATACCGATGGAATAAAGAATGTAGTCATATACGGGGATATGGTAATTTTACCTTGTGGCCGCGGTAGCCTAGTGGTTATGGCATCGGATTCGTGGCCGGCGGTTTTTGTTCAGTCGCGGGTTCCAGCCTTGGCCGCTAAAGACCCGATGTGTAGCCGGGGCTGATTCACGTTAAATCTATTGGGACCCAAAGTCCTCCTTTGGCGTGGTGTGGAAGTTATGAGACGGGGTGCAGGATCAGGTGTCTTCCTCGTCACTTGACCGTGGTTCAAAATTACGAGGTTCGTCGCCAACAGCCCTCGTGTTGCTTCTAGAGATACGTTAATATAAACTAAAAAAATAGTAATTTTATCTAAGAATTTTTACGTAATCACTCAAGGTAGAGTTATTACTTTCCTTTTCAAAATCTACACTATTGCATTTGGATTGATTGGTTGACTTTCTAGGATATATAGCAACAAACTTTACTATCCTGGACTTTTGTATTTATTTCGATGCAATTTTAAACACCCGAAAGTGCAAAAGTTATGAAGGTATCCACGAAAAAAGATTTTTTTCCCACGCTTTTTGAAACATTTTCAAAATATTTATAAAGTCTAGAAAACCGACGAATGAATCATTGAAAGTACGCGCAAAAATATATTTTTTTTTTATATCGGAAGAAAAATTTGATTCAGCAGAAGCCTTCACTATTTTTTGTTCTTTCGGATGCACTTCATTGCATTCAAATAAAAAAAAAAAAACATAGTCTAGGTTTTGAAGAGAAAGGTAGAAATTCCATAGGGTCAACACTCAATTCATGAAATTAAAATGGATAGTAAACAGGAGCCACAGTCAAATGACGCAGACGACGTTTGAGTAGGCCCACAACTCTCCACATTCAGATCACACCACGCGAGGACTTCTGGACAGATTTAATATTCATTAGCACCGCTACACGTTGCGGGGGGAAAATATGTATGTTAGACTGCCTAATGAGAACGAAGCGAATGTATAAAGCTCGTACCATGTGGCGACACCAACCACCTAACATTTTTTAAATTTTTCTTATTTCTGAAAATACATTTAATTGTATTTCATGTAAACGAAGGCTTTGTAAATTTTGTACACAGAAAATTTGAAACTTATTGTGTAGTGTTTGTAAAATTTAAATTGTTAAAAAAAATTATCGTTTTTTTAAATATCTCCAAAAATATATTTTATGTTAACATATCTTTACAAAAAAAAAAATTTCAAGTACTCCAGAAAAGTGTGTAAAGATTTTCTTCTACTGCTAAAATTTAATTATTATTATTTTGTTAAACACAAAAAAAAATTTATCTAAAATATATTAATTTTCAGTTTGAAACTTAAAAAATATTAATACACGTCTTAATGCTCATTCTATTTATAGTTCTACAAAACTTATATTTCAGAACACACATTCATAAAATATATCACATCTGTGCTTCAATTTATCAAAAAGTTTCAGGGTTTCAAAAAGTAGTACATGAACACAAATTCAACATGGAGAAAAATAAATTTAAAGTTATCAGACGATGTGGCAATATTGTTTACTCTCTAGTCATGCTTCAAAAACGGTTAAATAACTTAATAAAAAATACAGATATTATCTGGAATTTTATGGGCATATTTAGAATGATTCAAGGTATGTCGTATGTTCCAATAAAAAATATCGATATTTTAATGATATTTTTTAGTGCCGTGTCGCTTTAAGAATTTTAAGCGAATTTTTTAAAAAGAAGTATGGCTACGATAAAAATTACCAAATTTTTATTTCAATTAACGATGAATACATATTCTTAAACTTAATATATATTCGTTCAAATGACGATAAATTTTCCTATAATGCATAATTAAATTTCACTCATGCTAATTAAATACGAGTGGAATTTGATTAATATGAGGATATCTTCTAATTAACTGAAACTAACGTTTAATACGTCGAATTCGACAGTGATCAATGGACTACATCTCATTCTCAGACAGTGCTTAGTTAAAAACAAAACATAATTAGAATAATTTATCTCGAGGAATTTTTGAATTAAATATATTTTTTAAATTCAAAATTTCTGTTTGGACCTATTTTGTGTTCAATTTCTATTGTTTGTAACAGGTCAATTGAAAAGTCCCCGGCCTACCATAGTAAAACAAATTTTTTTGCAAAATTAGTTTTTTTTATTCAACATAATTCCCTTCAAGGGTGATACACTGATTATAGCGACCCTCCAACTTTTCAATACCATTTTTGTAGTATGATTTGTCCTTTGCTTCAAAATAGGCCTCAGTTCCGGTAATCACCTCTTCATTCGACGAAATTTCTTCCAAGCGAGCATTCCTTTGAGATCTGACAACAGGAAATAGTCGCTGGGGGCTGGAGAATACGGTGGATGAGAAAGCAATTCGAAACCCAGTTCATGGATTTTTGCCATCGTTTTCACTGACTTGTGACACGGTGCATTGTCTTGGTGAAGCAGCACTTTCGTTTTCTTCAAATGCGGCCGTTTTTCGGCGATTTCGTCCTTCAAACGGTCCAATAATGCTATGTAATACTCGCTGTTGATGGTCCTTCCTTTTTCAAGGTAGTCAATGAAAATTATTCCATGCGCATCCCAAAATACAGACGCCATAACCTTGCCAGCCGACTGTTGCGTTTTCCCACGCTTTGGAGCGAGTTCATCGAGTGGAGTCCACTCGGATGACTGTCGATTGGACTTCGGAGTGAAATGATGGAGCCATGTTTCGTCCATTGTCACATATCGACGCAAAAACTCGGGTTTATTACGCTTGATCATCTTCAAACACTGCTCCGAATCATCAACTCGTCGTTGTTTTTGGTCAAAAGTGAGCTCGCGCTGCACCCACTTTGCACAGAGCTTTCTCATACCCAAATATTCGTGAATGATATGATGTACACGTTCAGTTGATATCTTTAGAGTGTCTGATATTTCATTCAATTTCAATTTACGGTCATTCAAAATCATTTTGTGGATATTTTTAATGTTTTCTTCGGTAACAACCTATTTTGGGCGTTCACCGTCTTCGGTGCTCATTTCACCAATCCTTGATGGTTGATTTTCCTGGGGCAGTGTCCGGAAACTCGGCATCAAATCAAGTTTTTGCTTCAACTGTATTTTTCCCCTTCAAAAAGCAATATTTTATCAACACGCGAAATTCCTTTTTATCCATTTTTTTCACAATAACAAAAGTTGCTTCACTCAAAATGCTATAATACACAAACTAATGATCCGACAGCTGTCAAATTTATACACGCATCTTTTGAGGATTAGGGCTAACTAAAAAACATATGGATTTAATTCTAGTAGCGCCATCTATGTGTCAGGCCGGGGACTTTTCAATTAACATGTTATTTTTTTGTGTGTACTCAATGTCTTTATTCAATGTATTTTATTTCATTTGTACTTTTGTGGTATCTTTGGTTTATATGTATGTATTTGGTTTATGTATGTGGTGCTATTCCCACGCCATCAACCCAGAATTTATGTGTTGTGTATTGGCAACATCCTTGTTTTTGGAACGAAGAACTGGGTTTGGTGGGAGACGCCATTAGTGTATTAGTGTTAGTATACGAGCTCGCCGCACAAGTATAGCTGCTGGCAGTCGTTAAAATAAATTTATAGTTTGTTAAAAAGTTTCTCATCTTTTTACACACGACTAATTTCTTAAAACAGCCAAAAAAAAATTATGAAAAATCAACTCAATAAGTTCCCTTCAATCCGACCCATTCGGGATTCAGATTAGCTATTTTATGGTATTATCCAGTATCAATATAGTTTTAACGGGAATACAAATTACTAATCACACCAGATGAACCTTTAAAAGAATCTAACTCGCATTTAATGTGTTTACGCATATTCTGAACCTGTGCAGACGTCATAAATCATTTTCATTCTATCAACTACACAATTAATTTCAAAATTGAACATTAATTTAACTGAATATTCTTGCATTGATAAGAAACACTATTAAAAAGAGCAGACGATAGTTAGAACAAGTTGTGACAAGCTACTCTAGTCACCTGCTTATTAACACATCGATCAATAACTCCCGAGTCTAACATTGAAAACAACATTTTTTTGGCAAAATTTTATTTTATTCATCAACATAACACCTTTTGTTAATCACCTTTTAGGGTGATACAATCGTTCCAACGCTTTTCCAAATCTTTTTTTTTTTTTTTTTCTTTCTTTCTTTTTTTTTTTTTCCGCAAGAAATTTTTTTTGTTGCGAGTAAATAGCGATAAACAGCTTTCTGAATCATCGAATCGTTGCTGTTTTTGTTCCATCGAAAGCAATCGCGGCACCCACTTGGAAAAAACCTTTTTCACTTCACTTCAAAAAACCTTTTTCCTGGTCCGATCGACTTAAAATTTTGACACGTTTCAAGCAAAGGTTAGTACTCTAGAAAGACCTGGTTACTGGTTTACTACGAGCGCCATCTCTGGGTTAGTCTCGGGAGTTATTGATTGATGTGTTATTAGTAACTGTAAATAACTTAATTTAGTAAATGTAAATAACTGTAACTGCTTATTATTACAACTGTATGCATACAGTTTACTGAATTGTAAACTGTGTGTAAACAGATGTAATATTACTTAAAAGTCTATGTTAAATTCAAGAAAACAAGAAACACTGTACTGAAATGAAAATTGACAGTTGTAATAAACACAGTGCAAAAATGCGAGCAGTGTTGTGTCGCGGTCCAAGTCAACAAACGTTGAAATCCGCGTGGAAAAAATCCGAAAACAAACGTCTCGATCGGTACAGAATTATTGAATGTGTTGAACTTTCGAATGTCGGATTAAGAGTGCTTATTATGCTATGATAATTATTATACAGTAAAACATTGTTTGCTATTATAATTTACTAGCTGATACCAGCCCGCTTCGCTGGGAAGACGATAATATTATATTTTGGTACTTATAAGTAAAATATCAAGAAAATTTTCAATTTTTAAACGATAATGATAATCTAAATTTAAAATTTTAAGAAATTGATTGTCTGCAATAATGGTTATCCAGAACTTCTCAGTGTTACTTCGCTTTTATATATATATATATAGATTGCCTTGCGTGTGCGCTACTCTGTATGAAGTAACCATTTTAGTATTTTTCAAAATCCCGCTATGTTTTGGAGCTAAATTACACTTTCACAAACCATGGGACTCCAAACTCGTTTATTTCTAACACTAAATATGTCCGTTTCCTATTTTCGACATGCACGAAATTTCACATAAAGAGTCCCTTCGCCAAAATCTTGCCAATCCTCCTGCAGTGCTTCAATATTAAATTATTTGGTATTTTTCCATTTCGCCCACGCAAATCTCACCAAGTAAACTTAATTGGTGACAATATATAGTCTGCATATAAAATTTTTTTATTCCGTTTGGTGTCGGTCTTATCATTTTTGGCGATAAAGTCCCCAAAAATAACATGAGAGTAGATAAGAGTAGATTAACGGATGGAAATTACATTTTGGATAAGACTTCCGTAAAATCCGTTCATAGTGAGCGTCAACATCGCAAAATGAGTAACTATGCTAAATTTCAAGTCAATCGGTTGAATAGTCTTAGAGATCTCGTGATGAGTCAGTCAGTGGTATTTCGCTTATATATATATATAGATTAATTTCTTAAGTAAGCAATATTAATGAAATAAATTTGAGAACTAATAATATGAAAAATAAGTTTTTATCGATTTTCAAAAAAATTTGCCATTTTTTTTCTTTCTAAGAGAGCTAAATTCAATCTTCGGTGTCAACATTCGTTCTTACTGAACAAGAGGTTTCGTTTTCAAGAGCCCCTAACTTTTGATGTAATTTTCAGAATGTAGTTTATTTTGTCCATCACAAGACTAATCCACCAAATCGAGCAATTAAAAATTTTTAGCAATAACTAATTAATAATCAGTTCTGTCCTTAAATAAGTATAAGTGATAGACATCCTGAGGGTATTTGATCAAATTCTATAACTTGTTTTAAGTGATTGTTTTCAAGTATTTGATAAATACAACGTATAGTTTATCCAACTTTTACCATGCACATGTTTACTGATAAATCGGTAACCTGTTAACTATTCTCTGTTTTCAATTTATAAAAACATTTCTCCAGTTTTTTTTTTCTTCTTTAAAGCTGTTTCAAATTATTCCAAGCAGAAAATTTACCCAACTTTACTTTATCTTGAATGTTTTTATTCGTGCAAAATGATCGAACTAGAGCGTGTAAATTCGAGAAATAACAAGCATCTCTTCGAAGCGCACTAAAATAAAACGGGAAATGCTAATATCAGTCGAAATTGTGAAAAATACACGAACTGTTTGAGCAATGCTTAAATTCTTAGCATCTCTCTCAGCCAAATGATTGTAATAAATAAAAAATATGCACCCCAAAAGATATTCTAAGGTAGAAGATATATATTCTTGTTACCGATCACTGTCTTCAAAAAACTGATGTCAAATATAAATTATCCGTAGAAAGTATTTTATCAATTTTTTGAAAAAAAAAATTTGTTACCACCTTCAGAAAGGAATGTGTCGTGCAGTACAGACAAATACACATAAATAGTACTGATGGGGTGTGGTTGTTATTATAGTCGCACTGAGAAGCAACATGAAGTCTATTGTCGACGGACCTCGCAATTTTAATTCTCGGTCAAGTGATGTTTTCGACACCTGAGCTGGCACCTCTCTCTCCAAACTTCTACATCACGCAAACGGTAGGACAATAACTTAACATATTTAATGTGCATCCTCTATACGGCGGGTGTTTAGTAGCATCAGGGCTCAAAACCACGACGCGACGAAACGCCGGTCGCAAGTCCGTGACCATTAAAATGATATTGAAAAGGGGAGGAGAAATAGACAAGGTAAATGAGGGTAAAACAGCCACTCTGATTTCAACCTAAAATTGTTGTGACTATAACACGTTAAATCTGTTCGGGGCCCAAAGTCCTCCCGTTGGCGTAGTGTGGATGTTAGGAGAGGGGGGTGACAGCTCAGGTGTCGTCCTCGTCACTTGATCGTGGTTCAAAATTACGAGGTTCGTCGCCAATAGCCCTCGTGTTGCTTATAGCACGACGTTAATAAAAATTAAACTAAAAAAACTGCTGTGACTATAACGAAATTCAAAAAAAAAAAGAAGGAAAAAAAAAAGGTACCTTACCTTAGAAGGTACCTGGCCATATTATTCTCAGTTTTCTTAAATCTCCCTCCTACTAATATGATAGCCCATTCCATTGCTCAGTGAAAGAATTTTAATCCCCCGGTCACGAAATTTACCTTAAATAACATCTGGTGATAACATCTTTACAATCAAGTGAAGCACGGTTATACATTTTGAGTAAACTTTAGAAGTGGAGGGAATAGATATAATCAAATCGTATAAAAGCGACAGATAATTGAATTGAAGGAGATAAGGTTACGGTGATAGGAAGAGTGGTACTGTGAAGTGCGCAGAAAATTTATTTGCGTGTTCACGTGATTTGTTGAGACGAGGACCCAACACTGTCTAGTTCATTGACTGATTAGAGAATTTACTCGCATCGTATTCCGGTAAGCGTATTTTTAGATATATTACAGAAGTCGTTAGGATTCATAGTAACGAACTTGAAACTGGTTGAAAGCATTCTCTCTCCTTATTAAAACATAAATAAACTCTATTTTAGAACAAAATTGATTATTTTAATTACTTCATCTGTGCTCGAACTTAAGTTGAAATTTAAATTTGTGATTCGAATAACATTTAAAATATAATAGGATTTCGACAGACTTACTAGTGTTATCCAAACCTCGAACTCTTAACAGTTTTATTTACCTTTTTAAATGAAATTCTGAATTAACTACAAACTAAGGCGATACGAGAATTGGTGGCAGGAGTCCTTGTAATCGTAAGTCACAGTCGAGTGCGGAATCAGAGTTGGTGTTTCACACCCTTTCCTTGCATGAGGACTTGAAAGTTCGGTTTCATTTAGCGTTTTATTAATAACCTTTATGTCACAAACGATAAATATTTAATGGAGTAAGGATTCAAAACGGTGGTTCGATTTTAAATGTTTAGGAAGCTAATGGCCATGACCCCTCGAATACTACGGCGCATTTTTTATTTGTGAATGATAAAGATGAAAGAAAAACTGAAAGGAATATATGTAGGTATGTCGCTTCGTGGACGTACAATTTTGGTGCTGTAGTTGTGACCTGTTGTAGATGAATCATGAAAAAAGGAATCAGGAATATGTGTTTATTTATGACGATAGATATTTACATCAAAGCGAGCACACGTGGAAGCAAAGTAAACACAAAAACAGAAAAACGCGCGTCCGGTACTAGGAAAGATGGGTGGAACGAACTTGAAATCGATTCAGGGAAAGTCAGGCGTTTTTACATGTTTCGAACATTCAAGGTGTTTTTGAACGATCACGCAATTTGAATTTGCATTCGAATTAATAAGTAGTAGTCGATTTAAAAAAATATAGTTTACCGATGGAATTGTATAGGAGAAGTGTTCCAAAAGAAAATAAAAGAAAGAACATTTGCTCCTTTGACATACAGGAGTTTTCTTTATGATTTTGATTAAAAAGGCAACATCATTTTCCAGAAATTTATTGATGGAATTGTTAAAGGAGTCATTTATGCTGAAGAAAAAAAAAACTTAAAATCGATGTGTTACTCCCATTAACGGAAGTCCATGTATCGCAGGAGTCAACAAACAGGAAAAAAATTAGGCGATTTGAGCGATTTGAAAATTAGGCGATTCTGGAGGACATTCTGAAAGAGCATACGCTATCTATCGATACATATTTGACTGGTCCACTCTAGAAGTGAAAGATAATCCAGATGAAAATAATGGAGAATATGAATATGTAACTTAATGACAGGAAAATGATGTTTAAGTGATTTTTGATTAATTTTTTAATTAATGTGATTGTTTCGTTTAATTTAAATACCACTTAACTCTGTTATCTGCTAAAATAACATAAGTTAAAGATGTTTTTTTAGTTGTTGTTTTTTAAATTTATTCTTCATAAATAATAAAAATAATTAACTGTTTATAATCTTTGTCTGAACACTATATTCAACCTAACAAAGTCCTTGGCAATTCGCATACCTATGTATTGTACAGTGTTTATAGATACCCGAAAAGTTCTGAATGTGTGACTTCATGGTTTATGAAATGGTCAATTCAGTTGCAAGTCTCCTTAGAGAAAAACTAATTATATGTATTATAATACATACAAATCTCTCAAAATAATAACTCAACAACGGTAACCAAGTGATCATGGTCGTGAGCTCACAGCCGGTGTTTTTTTTTTTTTTTTTTTTTTATGGAATCGTGAGCGTGAGTCCTGATTCTACACTCACTACCCAACGTCCAGCGGGACTGATTCTCATTAAATCTGTCGAGGCCCAAAGTCGTCACGTTGGAGTGGTGTGAAGTTTGGAGAGGGCGTGTTATCTCATGTATCGCTGCGTCATTTCATCATGACTCAACATTACTTGGTCCGTCGCCAACTGCCCTCTTGTTGCTTCCTAGTGCGACACTCCGACAACAACAAAAATTCACGATGAAGTTTTGTTTGAGGCCGCGGTACCCTAGTAGCCATGGTCGCAGACTCACGGCCGGCGTTTTTCGTCGAGTTTTGATGCGGGTTCGAGACTTGATGCCTCAAGAGACTCGCCGAGTAATCGGGGCTGATGCACGTTAAATCTGTAGTGACTCAAAATTATCGTGGAGTGGAAGTTAGGAGAGAGAGGTGCCAGCTCACAGGTATCATCCTCGTCTCTTGGAAGAGCTTCAAAATTACAAGGTCCGTCGCCAATGGCCCTCGTGTTGCTTCAAGTGCGACATTAATGAATTCGATCAATGAATCTCAGTGCGAGTCAATGACCAATCAACCAATTGAAAGAATAACGAAGATTTCCGCGTTTTGTTTGACGTTTTCATTAAAAAAATTCCAGATTTTTTTTATTATTAATATAATTGAAGTAAAAACATTTAAAACAAGGAAATAAATTTGTACATTACTAATGATAGTCGTAGGTATTCAATTATCGATTTTCTTCAATAGTACAAGAGATCAAAAAAATTTGTACACTTAATATCAGGAATAAGGGTAATAGGTAAAAAGGGTGAATTACTTTCAAATCTGACTTTTATATTTCAATGCAATTTTGAAAATTTTGAACCAATAAAAAGAAAGAAAATAAATGTTAACATAAAATCCCTTACAGAATGGCGGAACAACGCTGAATTAAAAACAGATATTGTACGGTTGGACCCCGCTAACTCGCGATTTGTTAATTTTCGTGTCCCCTTAATCCGCGGTTTTACCAAAGTTCTCTTTTTGATGGATTCAGATTGGTCCTTTTTCGAATGATTTCAGAACATTTTTTTAAGAGCTGACATTAAAACCTTTTTTTTTTTTTTTTCCATTTTCATGGGATAAACATGCCATGGGCTTACAGTTTGCAATGACATATTCCAAATGAGAGAAATTAGAAACATGAGAAACAAACAAGTCGAATGGTACTTGCGCACCTAAACACAAGTAAAAAAACGATTCGAAGTATAAAGTAGAAATCTTTTACAAAACTAGATCATGCAAATCTCTTGATCGTTAAGTGCAGACGGTGACTTCATTACAAAAGAGGGTAGACAAAAAAAAAAAATGAGACAAATTGGAAATGGACGAAAGGTTGTATTTGAGTCGCATTCTTTGAAAGTTTGGACCGAATGAAAACTTTAGCACGCATTAGAAATGTGTCTGGTGTATATGTCGTCATACAATTACGTCATCATTCAGTATCAGCTAAATACACAAACTATTCGAGGGATTTTAAACACATTAAATATGTCGAGACTCGAAGAGTTCTCACACTGAAATAGTGTGGAAGCTTAGAGAGTGGGATGCCGTCACAAGTGTCGTTCTAGTGCCTTGACCGAGCTTCAAAATTACGAGGTCCGCAGCCGATTGTCCTCGTGCAGCTTCTAAGTCCGATATTAATAATCAATCAAATAATCAACCAAGATTTTGCAAAAGTTTAACAAAATTTTAGGAATAAAAAAAATACATAAAATTAAGGTATTTTTTCAGAAAAAATAAACACTAGAAACCCACATACACATTATATTCATTTTGAAATAAACAATAAATTTCGAAATATGAGTTGAAGTTTTCGGGAGATTCTCTCTCCCTCCCCCCTCCCATTTCTTGCTGCCCCCTTCTTACAAATATTAATACAGCTGCTGGCATAGCTACATGCATCATTATTTCTGTATATAAATGGGATTTTCTTTACATAAACTTGGATGTAGAGAAATATCAATGTCAAAATATAACATAGTCATAGCTTTTAATGTTTAGCTTTTAAATTTTTAAAGTGAGGATTATTTAATTTGGCTTATAAATGAAGTTCATTTTGTCTTGTCAAAGACGTCACGATTTGATTTAATTGCTTATCAACGTCGCACAGAGAAACAACACGAAGGGTATTGGAGACGGACCTCGGAATTCTGAACCTCGGTCAAGCGATGAGGACGACATTTGAGCTGGCACCTCATTCTCGAATCTTCCACACACGCCAATGGGAGGACTTGTGAACTCGACCAGAATAAACGTGCATCAACCTCATTACGTGGCTGGTCTTTAGTGACACTAAGGCAACGACAAAAACAAGGCCCGGCGCGAGTTTCAGACCATGACCACATGAAAGACGTCTCTGCTGCCTTGAATACTTAAACAGTAAAAAGAAAATGTAAGAATTCGTCGCATTATACTTAATAAGTTCTTACTGTCTTAAATTCTCATTATTTGATGAACTAAAAATGGGAGGAAAAAAAAGAAAAAAACAATTTTCGAGGTAGTAGTTCTTTCTGTTACGCTACATTTGAAAAACACCAAATAAACCGTGACGGCTTCCGATACTGTACACAGCCGAAAAAAAAAAGAAAATTATTTTCCCTACCCGAAAATATTTTGCTTCTCAGTTTACAGTTCGAAAGCAAATACAGTTTCAGCACGGAAACGTTAAAGAAAACATTTTCAACGATGAACGAGTTTCTTCTGTAAATACAGGATATTAGAATTCACCAATGAATCAGTGACGCCTGCTACATACTTTGAAGGTCTTGGAAATTTCGTTTTACGACTGAAAGATTGTTATTCGTGTCTGAAGCGAACAAATATAAAGTTTTAAAACTTTAAAATCTCATTTTCTACCTCCATCACGCACCAAATCGATTACCTATTTTTCGCCAAAAAGATAATCGATTTGGAGTTGACTCAGATACCATTACCTATTTCTCTTTTGCAATACTCACTTTTATTCATTGATTAAACATGCCAGCCGGTCGAATACACAAAAAGGAAACTTATTATTATTATTTTATATTTAACATCGAGCTAGAAATTACTCGCTCTATTACGTTGTTAAATTAACGAATAATTTATTTCTTACTTAATAGTAATATATAAGGCTGTCTTCTGCTAATGTAAAAGAATACGGCTCACAGTTTGATCATGTTTTCAGATAGAAGAAATGCTCCAATATTAATATAAATTAAGATTATAAGACATATAATCATTAATTAGATAGCGTTCTTAGAATTTTGAAACTTTTTAAAAAATAGAGAATTTTTCACTTTTATGTAAAATGGATATTCAGTTTTCTCAGTTAAAGTATAGGAGGCTAAGTAATCGAACACATTTTTTTTTATGAGAAAAAACTTATTAATTCATGCAAAATTGAATAAGTTGGAAACACACGCTTATCTCTATACAATAGCGTAGTCAGAAAACAGTTTTGTGTCGTCATTTGTAATTTTGTGTTTCGAACTCAGGTTCACAGGGTTCGAAAAAAAGGTGACTGATCGCTGTGTGTTGCGCTCTAGCAAACTAGGCTAAAAGAGACGCCTCTGTCGGGCTGGTTATTAGGTATTCTTCTGGCGTTGTTATTGAAGAGAGTCGCCGCTTTATTTTTTCACAATTAAACGGCATAGAATGATAAGTAATTCATTAATGTAAAAGGAAAATAAGAAATTTTTTTCAAGTGTTCGAGTTAACTTCCTTCAGTTACAAGTATAATGTGAATATGCTGTGTAAATTCCTTCCAAACACATTGTAAAGTGTCAGTGGTAAATGATTGTGCGAGTATCGTTCAATAAATCCTTAGAAATTCCAAGAGATGGTGCTCGCACCATCAAAAATGATTTTTTAGTAAGCATCGTGACTCTGGACAGCTGTGTAAGTATCAGTTACTCGTATTCATGATCATGATGCCTTTCGCACTTCAAAAATTCTGCGTCAAATCTTTTACAGGCGATGAGACCATCTTCATCTTTTTTGGAACAGCAACCCAACGTTTTGATTTTTAACTAAATTTCCGGGGCATTTTGATGAATCCAGGTCTTT
The DNA here is from genome assembly GCA_019974015.1 of Nephila pilipes. NCBI lineage: Eukaryota > Metazoa > Arthropoda > Arachnida > Araneae > Nephilidae > Nephila > Nephila pilipes. The sequence continues at coordinate 204,607 of BMAW01019816.1, forward strand.
CCGAAGGTGACAACTCGACGCGGTAGCAATCAAATTTTGAATAGGCAGCAAACGACTACCAAATCAAAACTAAATTATAAATCAAAGTAAAGTTTGTTTTCGCAAAATTTAACAAATGGCAGCACGCAATGGTAACAGCAGTTTATCTTAATGATGCTATATGTCTTCGAATACAAGTACTTTTTGAAGCATTATCGTACAGCAAAAGAAATCCATTGGTTTAAGTTCAAATAAATTTGTAGATTATGGTTGCGCATACCCTTTATCTTTTGCAAACCCCCAATGGAAGAAATCGTATGGAACCGTATCAAGTAACTAAGGTAGTCAGCTGTGTAAAATCAAGTCATCTGGTCCTGTGCGACTGATCCAGCTGCAAGGTTGCTCAGTAAGAAATTCCAAAATAGCTTTTGTGAAATAGCTTCACGAAGAACACTAGAAGGCTATCGATTATTCGCAATATAAAACTTCTATACTTTTGCTTTTCATTCAAATATTATTTATCATTATGTGTCGTTTATTTTTGAAAATAAGTAATTTTGAAATCAGAGGAAATCTTTTGAATAACCCTGTATATAAAGGGAAAAATATAATAAAAGTAGTTGTACATATCGATTTCTGAAAAGTCTACCGAATTAGTTTTTGATATGAGTTAAAAATGATGAAAAAAATAATAATGTAAGAGTTCTGTGCAGTTAAGATAGGAGGATCAAAGTTTTGCAAATAACAGATTTAGGCAGCTGAGTTTTGCTTTTTTTTTGTTGTTTTTTTTTTTTTTTTTTTTTTTTAATAATTATTTTTAAATTACTCAATTAAATATAAGAATTATAATAAACAATGAAATATCGAGAAATGGCCAACAATAAACTTTTTCGATATTAAACTGAAAGGAAAAGATAAATTATTAAATTGAATATATTTAAGCTAAATGTAATTAAAATTAAAGCAAACGATTTTTGAATATATTTAAGCTAATGTAATTAAAATCGAAGCAAAAGGATAAAAATTTGAAAAGTGATCTGGTACGCCAAAAGTGATCCACCTAAAACAATAGCCCTTTGGGTGGCTAAAAATACAATTAAAAGAAAGAACCAGACCCAACGGTGGGAGCGACTACTTCCAGTTCGGAATCGTTTTCCCTAATTTTTACTGTTCCTCAACCTGCTTTAGAAGGTTCAAAACAGGGCTTTAATTCGAAGACCTGCTTTGCCAGGTTTTTTTATTTCCTGTGAAAATAGCTCTTTCGGAGTTTTTCTCTTTCAATGTAGTTTCTCAGGAGCTGTTCGATCTAGTTCTGATATATCGCTGAGGTAAGCACTATAGGAGTCTCGTCGGTTAACGGTTTTATCGAGGGTTTTTTGGGGAAGGGGGGGCAAAAGTGTGTAATGCTAGACCTGGACGTCGACAGAGATTCGGAAACTGGTGGATAGGTGGTTCAGGCAAAAATTTGTTTGCTTCCAACACGAGAGCGAGGAAAATGGCGGCAATATCTTCCGGGCTTCAAAGGCAGTGTACGAGTATAGCTTTCCGTAACTCGTCCTGTCACACGCCTGGGAAGGCAGAGAAAAGAAAACGATTCTGAATAATTCAGATAGCAAAGAACATGTTTCAGGCGGACAGCTGACTTAGGTGTTCTCGAACTTTTAGATGAACTATTCTCATTCTTTCGATCCGCATCCCTATATTTGAAACAATATTACACAGCTTAGAAAAATTGGGCACAAAAAAGGAAAAATACAATCTCAAATCCCGAGCTGCATTTCATTAGTTTCTACATTTTTTTTTTCCCGTGTAAGTTTAAGAAGATAGCGACCGTTCAATAAGATGCTAACAAATCACAACAAAAAAATATTACGTTTATTTTTTAGAAAGGTCACCGTGTTAGCTACAACCACGAGTTCCAAAGCAGATTAAGTTCACCATTTCTTCATTGAAGAAGTTAATTCAGAGTGTCAAGTGATCCGAGCATCAGCTATTTTCCATTTTTAGGAATCGACAAAGAAGCCCCTTCAAACTACCTTTCTTTGAAAGAATTAGATGTCCAGCGATCACACATTTCCGTCTTGGGAAAAATATTTTTCAAACGTGGATTTTAATCCTTCCAAGTGCTCAATCCCCTAATCATCGATTGTTTAATTTAACTCGGCTGGTGACAAAAAAACGTGATTAATTTCGAACACTCCACGCTGCCATTTTTTAATGCACTTTACCCATTTTTTCATGGATTCTAGTTTGTCTCGAAATGCAGTGTTCATTAATCCGGTGAATAATAATATCTCTCAGCTATGGAAGATCAGTACACTATAATAATCAAGAACCTCGGATCCAAGATCTTTATAAAGATATTCTTCCAAAATAGGGTTAACTAGTGTCGGAAGTTCGAAGTCAGGATTTTACCTTGGGACAACAACCTGACTTCAGAGTGCAAAATGATAGTTTCGAAAAGGCTGTCCAAATCTCAATACAGCAAATTTAGCAACCCCGAATTAATTGGATCCGCCTTGATAAAGTAATCTTTGAGCGTTTCACAACAAGAACGTTTCGCACATCTGGAAGAAAAAGTTTCGATGCAAGGGTGTGTCTGAAAATAAATCCATTTTATTTTGGGGGACTTCTCTGCCATGCATGCAAGTCGGCCTGAGTAGCAAACTTCAGTGGATTTTCCTCATCTTTGGAGAGTCCAATGCATTTTGTCCTTTGAATTCTTTTTTTTCATTGAAATAATGATCCAATTCTTCAAATGCCTTTACTAGTCGCACGACTCTTCGACGGGTAACCAATAAGATTTTTTTCGTACTCAAGAGTGTGACGTTGGGCTATTCGCGATTTTCTCTTCACTAACCTTGGGGGCTTTTATTGAGATCGATTGCTGGCAATAACAATTTCTTCCCAACCAAAACGTGATTATGTTAATTAGATGCAGGTGGAAATAAAGTGAAATGATTTAGATTTGACGGTATATAAGCAAAGGGAAATTTAGAGTACAGAGAAAGAGTGTGGTTAACTCGGAGAATATTACTTGCAGAGATTGATAATATCAAGAGTTGTCACGGGCGATAGATAGATAGATAGCAGAGAATTTGAGAAATCAAGGTAACCTCAAATGGAGAGGTTTTGGTAAGACAGTATTATTTCAATAATAGTTGGATGGGTGGGTTAATCCAAAGGCTCCCGATATGAGCGAAAATTCCTAGGGCATTATATTACAGAAATTGATAAATAAATAGTTGCTTTAGAACCGACTGTTGTGTCCTTGGTAGGTTATTGATTTTTAGAGTTAGTTGTATTTGACTGTATTAAAGCACAAGAGTCATTGTCAGTAGAGTACAGAATATCGGTACCGAGTAGAAAAAAAAAAAATATCACCCGTTGATGTATCTTGTATTCTTTGAAAGAGGTATTCAATTCATTTTGTGAACAATTTCCTCCTCAAGCATACATAGCGAAATATTGGGTTTCGGTAGCCTAGACAGAATCAATTTTGACATGCATTTCAGAATATGTTTTCACGTTTATAAAACCGTCCATAAAATGCAGCATCTTCATCTCTATGCTCCAAATTTATAGTACGAAAGTGTTATACGAGAGAGGCTTCATTTAAACCTTTGCTTAATACTTCCTTACATATAACACAGAAGGGCTTAAGACAGTCCTCTTCTCCTATACACGTAAATCGGCAATTACTGTAGCTTTTGCTTATTATTCCCTCAGAAGAAACTGTATTGTTTACTCACCTGCTCCTATGTTTCTTGTTGTCATGCCGTTTTGTTGATCCAATGAGTGTTACATGATGTGCATGGCACTGCATTTAGTTTCTTTCCAACTTCCGATTGCGGAGAGATTCAGTTCTTAGTCTTTGATCCACAACGTAAATAACAAGAACAGTAAGTAGTTAATAGAGTGTGTATAAGTATTGTATGAATAACAACCACGTGCCTTAATACAAATACTCGCAACAGTTAAACTTAACGCTATTTCAAAGCGTTCTTTCGCAGTCATGTATGTGTCAACAGTCAAATTTAAATCGCCGAGAAAGAATAAACCGTCTTAGAGAGGTGGGAAGCCCGATTCTTTCAGCGGATGCAAACCCTTGTATGGAGAGAGTAGAATGTCAAGTCGATCCTTCCAATTAATGCAACCTCTCTTTCATCGATGATTTCATTGATTTGGAGTTAAATATTACATTGACAATATTAAATATACTCTTATTTTCTAATTTTAAAAAATGTTTGCTCTTTTTTAGCAGTGTAACCCCATAACCGTTTTATCTTTTATATACCTCGATAAGGCCTCGCATGTCAAGAAAAGTTCATATAATCCTCTGGACTTGGCTTTTACTTTATTTATAAAAGAAAATGAGAGCTTTCTTTGAAGTATTTTTCGACTGTATCAAATATTTCTAGAGTGCTGAATTCGAATTCGATACACAAAATTCGCTTATCACAAATTTTACTCCATATTTCTCGAATAAGTATTTCTACATTCATTATATTGAGGACTGACTAACTAGCACTAGTCTAATCTATTTTGTCACTAAGTCCAGGAAATTAGTACAACAATTTTATTTACGCAAGAATATGCAGATTGGATAACTTGTGGAACAGATGGAGTCTACACCAAGGGTGGTGTCATTTGAAAATTCATTTTCCAGGATTTTTCCTGATTCAATTTGTTTCTGGATCATGATGATTTTCTTTCATGGTCTTAAAGAGATGCGTTTTAAAATCGTCCAAACAATAATAAAAATAAATTGAGTTATTGGCTAATATATATACAAATGAAACAAAAATAGTATTGTTTTAAATAGTTTAATATGAGAGAAATGCAAATGACATAAACATTTAAATTTTTAGCATGCTATGCTTTTTTTTATATTCAATACCTGCACAAATTTAAATTTTATTTAATTCTAAGTTTTACCTAATTCATTTGATTATTATGTGTTTTAATAAATGATACAATTCCATTGAAAATATTCATATTTCCAATTTTAAATTTCTAACGAAAAGAATTCTCCAGCAAAGCTTCTATAAATGAATTTATTTGGTTTACATATCAGAATTTTTTAAGAAAACTTCATAAAACTAAAAATCAATGCCACATTAACCATATAAATATATTAAAATGCATATTTTCCCTCTTTTAAACAGTACAAACTAAATATTTTTCCATAGGAAGTACAAATAAAGATCATTTGAACTCTGTTCTTTTTTGTCTTTTACGGTTATTAATGGACTTGCATGTACACTCCATTAATGGTCACAACAAGCAGTTGCAGATTTACGGACTTTTTCTATTACCGATAAAATTTTAAAACAAAAATCAATAAAAATTCATGACTTTTTAAAATCTTGTACACTATAACAAAAGTATATGAAAATTAACTTATATTCTGAACATAAATAAAACCCAACAATTTTTTACAAATTCTAAGTATAATAATCTTAATTTTTCACAATGAAAATTATAAAACATAATTAAATGCATCCTGTGTCAAACACACAAGAAACATTGTTGCAACACTTTGGTCTTTAATTATGGCCTGAATTTTTGAGATATTACCTCCACCCCATTTTACAAAAAGCTCTTTCTAGAGTCCATACTTGTGACCAGCATTGCTTTAGTTGAGGTGTGGGTTTGAATCCCAATGCCTCAAGAGACCCACTGAGTAATGGGGCTGATGCATGTTGATAAATCTGATTACAGTCCTAAGCCCTCTCAATGACAAGGTGTGGAAGTTTCGAGAGGAGGTACCTGCTCAGTTTGGAGAAGTTTCATCCCCATCACCAATAGCCCTTGTATTGCTTCTCAGTGTAACATTAAATAAAGAATCAATCAAACCTGCGAGTCCACGTTTGTTTAAAATTATTTTAAGAATCGCACATTTTAATACATTTTCCAATTTTATTCAATTAGCTTTTAAATTGTACAAGATGCTTATAATTTTACAGTATTCTCAATTAACATAGTTTCCGATGTCAAAGTAATTGTGCATCTACTCAGTTTTAGGAATAGGCAACATTTATAATTTTGTTTCAAATTGGTTAATCGTAACATGTGCATTTTTTTATTATTACCCAGATATACATATTCAATAAATTTTACAATTTTATTTATGATTTCAGCTTCACTAATTTGATTAAAAAATTCCATAATCTTCTCAAATTCTAAGTAACAAAGCACAATGTTGCAAAATATCCGAATAAACATTTTCTTGTGCTTTTAAACTATCTATCAAGGTTTAAGTTCATTACTCCCAGAAAATAAGTACAAAAAAGTGCATTATAGTTACATTTGTAATTTACCAAATTACCGATAACAACCGAAGGCTAAAATTCACAATTTGCAATTCTGGTAAACAAGTTTATTGATAATCTCCCAATTTCTATACAGATCAAACATATTAAAGCAAATTATGGTGCAAATGTAACAGTATTTTAAGGAACAAAACATTTTAGGATCTTTCATTCTTTAGGAATTTTAAGATAGTAAGCGAATCCAGTCCGATCCCCCCCCCCCCCACAAATTATTTTCAAATGAAACTCCATGCAGTTTCAATAAACTTTATCATGAACTTTCTCCCCATACTAAATAAAAGTCAATATTTCTAATGAGAGCAATTTTATTGATTTTATGATACACTGCATACAAATTTCTTTTTTTTTTTTTACACTTCATTACATGAAAACTGGTGGATGGAAAGACA
>BMAW01019818.1:0-28482 GCA_019974015.1 Nephila pilipes
ATTCACATTATCTGTACTGTTTGTTTAAACATATTTATAGTTTTTTTAACGCTCGGTAACAGCGTTTATTTATTTTGAATGGGTTTTAATAATTGAACAAATCTCTATTGTCTCTGGATGTTTCCAAACTGGGAGACATTTTCCAGAAACAGTGTTAAAAACGCGATGAAAGCAATCTATTAAGAAATTGAATGTATGGCTGAATGAATTGAAATTTGCCTATAAAATTGCGTAATTTTTGAAGGGTTTAGATGAAATTTTTATTCCTACGGCGGATATGAGAATTACATTTATGAGTTGTGTCTGTAATATCAGCCAAACAACTAAGCCTAACGAGGCCCAGCCAAGTACGAGCAGAGCTCCTAAAGCTCAGAGCACCATCGATAACGAAGGTTTTTCAAAACCTATTAAAACCATTAAAAATAATAAAAGAATAAATGTTCAATCAGATAAATTAAATGTAAGCAATAGCTTTGACACTTTATCGGATTGCGATCCAGACGAAGCTGACGCCGACCTCCCGCCACCACCACCCAAAATTCAACCAATAATGCTGAAGCTTACTCCTAACTACAATTTAATAATCCAGGCCATCAATAGAAATTTTCCAAAGTCAACCTGCAAACTCTCAGGACAATATATTAAGATCAACCCCGAATCAGAAGACGACCATAGAGGAATCACCACCCAGCTAACCAACATGAATGCGGAATACTACGTAATCCAGCCCTTATCTGAGAGGCATTTGAAGGTCTGTATCAAATTCCTTCCATCTCACGCTGAAATAGAAGATATCAAGGAAGATCTGGAAAACCAAGGCATTAAAATCCAGAAAGTCGCTCAGCTACGCCAGCTCAAAACTAAACTCCCCCTCCCCATCTTCATGGTAGAGGTGAGAAGAACCGAGGACGCCCTCGACATCTATAAGATCAGTGCAGTAATGCACATAATGGTGAAAATAGTGCCATTCAAGAAAAAACAAACAACAACGCAGTGTTACAACTGCAACTATTTTCACCATTCGTCGATGAACTGTCGGATGAACACCCGTTGCCTGAAATGCGGAGCAAACCATCGTACCGGAGAGTGCGAAATAAAAGAAAGACTTGAGAATCCAACCTGCATTAACTGCAAACAAAATCATATGGCATCCTGGCAAGGCTGCCCTTTATTCCCTAAAAAGAAACCAAAAAAAGGAGAAGTAACCCAAAAAATAGTCGAAAGAAACACCATAATAGAATCAAGACCAGTTACTGCAGATTTCACTTTTGCGAGAGTTTGTAGCAACAATACCACCAGAGAGATGGCGCCACCCATAGCACCAAAACAGACCGAAGCTTCAAATCAGTTTGAGCCGACAAACACCCCCAATACCCAAATTAATAGTAATAATTGCCCAGGAAATTTCAACTTCATCGCTGCAATCAGTGAACTTCAAAACCTATTCAATAAGTTCCCTAAACTTTTTGAAGCACTGAATAATATGTCCAAAGTCAATAACGATCTTGATAAACTTAATATCTTTATAACGGGAGTGGTCGCTTCACCACCCACAAACAATAACTAAAATTCACCCTACTCGGCCTCAAACTGGTTACCTGGAACGCCCGAGGGGTAAAGTGTCGTGATGTTGAATTGCGACACTTTATTGATAAGCACTCCCCAGATTTAATTCTTTTACAAGAAACACATCTAGGACCGGGTATGAAATTCTCTATGCCTAACTACACCATACACAGAAACGATAGAACACCCACTGCAACGACCAATAAACCCTACGGCGGCACTGCAATTTTAATTAAAAAGCCTCTCCCACACTACCAAATCCCAACACCCTCACTAAAAGGTGCAGAAGCAACCATTGTTGCACTCACCCCAACAGATGGAAACCCATTACTCGTTACCTCAATGTATATACCACCATCTGTTAGAGCCTCATTAGTACCAAAGGATATTCAGACTATTCAAAATTTAGGGCCGATTTCATTAATTTGTGGAGATCTTAATGCTAAGCACACTAGCTGGGGCTGCACTTATAATTCATCTCGAGGTAACACATTAAGAAATTTTGCCAATCAAAACGGCTTAGAAATCCTAGCCTCGCCCACTCCAACACGATACGGACATAACTCCGCCTCCATCATCGACATAGCAATTACCAAGAACTTTCATTGGCCCGCTCAAATTCACTCGCTACCGGAGTTAAGTAGCGATCACAACCCTGTGCTGATCCACTTCGACACACAGAGTAGATACGAACTCCCTGAACCAAAAGTTCGTACAAATTGGGCTCTTTTCAAAAACACATTGCTAGAAAACACAATCAACACATTCACACTTCCCAAAGCAAACAGCGGAGAGGATATTGAAAAACAAGTCGCAGAACTCACACAAAACATTTTAAGTGCACATAAAATCGCCTCAAAACCCATAAATACTAGCAAACAGACTTTCATCGGACAGGAACTTCGGGATTTATTCAGAAAAAGAAACAAAGCCAGAAAAACCTGGCAATTCACCCGCTTTTCTGCCGATAAAGAAATTTTAAACAGAATTCAAAATGAAATTAGGCGTAAAGTGCACTTACACAAAAACAAAGAATGGGAAGACACGCTTGAAAACCTGAGTGCTGAAAGCGGGTGAGTGCTTTGGGGTATGGCCAAAGCATTCCGAAAAAAGCGAGTCCCTATCTCCGCCCTTAAAGGCCCAGCTAGTATCGCACTTAGTAACACTGAAAAATCAGAAATTTTGGCAGATTCACTTCAAAACCAATTCAAATTACATGACATAAACACACCTATTCACGACGATAATGTAAAGGATGTCGTTCATAACTATCTACAAAATGAAGAAAATTTCCGAAATCCGGATTACCCTCCACCACTAGCCTCAGAAATTGCAGATTACATAAAGAAAATAAAAATCAAAAAAGCACCAGGGAGAGAAGGCATCACCAATAAAATGATAAAAAACCTGCCACACCTCTGCATCTTTCAACTAAGAAACATCATTCACAATATGCTAGATCTCGGTTACTTCCCGGATTCCTGGAAAACCGCTGTTGTCATCCCTATCCTGAAACCGGGTAAGGATCCTACCCGGCCCGAAAACTACAGACCAATTTCCTTATTACCAATCCTCAGCAAACTAGCCGAAAAAATAATCCACAATAGACTATCAAAATTTCTACAAGACCACGATATCATCATCCACGAACAACATGGATTCGTCCCGAAATTATCCACATCACACCAACTGCTCAGAGTAGTGGAATTCATCAAGACTGGATTTTACAAAAGTCAAAATACTGGTGTGGTCTTCCTGGATATCCAGAAAGCCTTTGACCGAGTCTGGCATACAGGTTTAATTTTCAAAATGATCAACTACAACACCCCTGCATATCTCGTAAAAATAATAAACTCATATCTACGCAATAGAAGCTTTCAAGTCACCGTTAATGAACAACTATCAAATCTAAGAAAAGTTGAAGCTGGAGTCCCGCAAGGAGGAATCCTCTCAACAACCTTGTTCAATTACTACGTGAACGACATACCTAAACATCAAAATACAAAAATATGCATGTATGCAGATGACACTGCGATACTAGCAAGACACTACTTTTCACCAAAAATAGGCCAAGCACTAAACGAACACCTACAGAAACTAGAAGCATGGTACTCTACTTGGAAAATAGCCCAGAACGTTTCCAAGACAGAGGCCGTCTTCTTCTCCAAAAACTACAGAAAAATAGAACCAGACATTTTTCTGGAAAACAAAAATATACCCTGGTCTCTAGACACCAAATATCTTGGTGTAACGTTGGATAAAAAACTCACTTTTAAACAACACGTTCTACGAATTAAAAAGCAGTATAATTCTGCAGTAAATAATATTTTCCCCCTTATTTCGCGTAAATCTACATTAAGTAGACGTAATAAATTGCTTATCTACACCCTGATACTAAGACCTATCCTGACCTATGCTAGCCCAGTCTGGTCGCATTGTGCTGCCACAACACTGGAATTATTAGAAAAATCCCAAAATTCCACCATTAGAATGATAGTAAGAGCACACTGGTACATGAGAAACACAGACATCAGATACTCAATTAAACTTCCAACGCTTAAAAACTTCATTAAAAAATTATCAGGAAATTTCTACCAAAAAATTGATACCTCGAGCAATAAAACCATTCAAGAAATAGAAAAGTACACCCCACTCAGAAACAACCCACAACTACACAGACCACGAGAAATTTTAATTCTTTAATTTCATTTATATTATAAAAACACTGGTAACACAAGCAAACTCCTCACAAAATCTCACCCCTATGCACCCACCTATATATACAGAATTAACACACCACACCATCGACCAATCACAGAGCGCGCTCTCACTGCGACCAGACTGAACCAGTAAGCAGGAATCCAATAGAGTACTGCTGCAATATCCTAAGCCTAAACTCATGAATTTCAACCATCTTCTCTTTTGGATTAATTTTAACAACACTAGTATTCAACTAGTGATATTCTAATATTAATAATATATATTCAGCATATTTTTCAAAATTAATTTCATATTTTCCAAAAAGCTATTGCACTTTAATTTTATTTTATTATCTTAATATCTAAACTTAACTTCTGGGCAAGTGTAAAACCAAAATTCAGTCTCACCTCAAATAATAGCCAATTCACAGGGGATTAAAGCCCGAGAGGGTTATGTTCCCCGACAAAAAATAGTCGATGATGATTAGTGGGGCTGTAAGCTTTAAAAGAGCTTTCAAATTAGAATCTTATGCGATTTCATTAATCTTTTGTTGTTGTTTATACGTAATCTGAACTTATAGCAATTAATTTTTTCACTCGTGTTGCATGGATATCATCATCCAGAAGTAAATGTAGAAGATAAAGTTAAAAAAAATGAGGATTTTTTTTTTAAAGTTGCATCCTCAAATCCTTTAAAAACTATATTAACACTTCCTTTGCATGCTTGAAACTTTTGAAATTAATTTTAAGTTACCTTGTTTTATGTCTCCAATTTCATAGAACATACAATTTGTGATCACACTCTTGATCTCCTAATTAAATAAAAAAAAATTAATTGTGAATAACGAATGAATTGAGAATAATTTCGATATTTACAGTTTTATAATCATTGTTACAAATTGGATTAAATAGTCATCAACTAGTCAGTGTAATCTTGTTTTAATTGTGCGTGGTAGTGACAGCCTAATGGTCATGACCACCACCTCTAGGCCGGCGTTGTTTCGGTCGAGTCATGTGTTCGAGTCAAGATGCCATTGAAGACATGCCATGTAGCGGGGCTCATGCAAGTTAAATAGGGTCTAGATCCCAAGTCCTACCATTGGCGTGGTGAGGATGTTTGGAGATGGAGGTGCCAGGCTTTGTCCTTGTCACCTGACCGAGGCTCAAAATTAGCTTGACTATAGCTCACTTGTTGCTTCTAAGTGGACATTGATTAACAATCAATCAAAAAAATCAAAGCTTAAGAAAATTTCAACCGTTTCGATGTCTTTCGTGTACACACTTGACACATCTGGTAAAATGTTTAATACTACGGTGAAGATTTTTGTTAAAAATAACGATTTCTAGCATTTTCTAAGTTGATTTTCTTACACTTCCTTTCTAATTATTTCACTCAAGATATTCAAATAATTGCGTTTTCGTTCTTCAAGATTTACATGAGATCACAATTTGTAAAAATACGGCCTGATAGCGAGTTTGAAAATGGATTCCACCCTAGATTTCACTTTAAAAAGGGAACGTGTTGAGCAGAACAGTACTTGGAAATGCTTTTATAGATTTCATTTCACTCATTTGATAATCCGTGGAAGAACGAGAAGTTGATGCAAAAAATAAAAGCTCTTTCTTTCAGAGACAAGTTTAAAAAAGGATATAATCTCTGTTAGTAAAAAGAACTGTCACAATCGCTTGTGATCGAAGAATTTTTATCAACATTATCTTCTTTCACGCAACGTAAATAGATATTTTTCATTCACGTATTTCGGTATATGATGTGAATTTTTACAAAAGAAATAACCTGGACTAAGACTTACTGCGAACACGATTTTCAGGTGTTTTAAGCGTGTCGAATTTGAAAGGAAATCATAACCGGGTATGTTTCCGTGTCCAACGAATAAAAAAATGTAATGCTATTCATCCTGTTCCATTGATGGATTGAATGTTTATTAACATCGCCCTTCGAAGTAACTCGGTTATTCGTAACGTAGTTCGTAATTTGAGCCCCGGTGAATGGAGGAAGATGACACCTGAGCTCCACACTTCCTCACAACTCCTGTAGGAGAACTTGGAAGTCTCAACAGATTTAACGTGCATCAGTCTCGCTACTTTTTATTCAAAAAAAAAAAAAAAAAAATCACGATTTAGTGATCAGATTTAAAATTGATGGAGGATTTTCTTTCAATAGCATAATGTTCAAATCCTATTCATTATATCGAATGTAAAAATTCACTAATGTAATTACATATGTTTTAATTAAATAGTTTTCCAATTCTTAAAACGAGCGATTTGTCTATTGCAAAGTGATTTTGTACAGAATTCATAAATCTTCCAAAGAGCGAATGCCAAAGTTTATTAGTACAAGTGGCACTACTGTATTTCAAAAATCAGTATTTTTTAAATTTGATTTATCCAGAATTTTCTATAAAAAAAAAAGAATGAACACGTTCCAAAATAAATTATAAATTCGCCACATAAATTTTTAATTTCAATTACGATCATTCTCTCTTCACAGTCTCTTTCCTTCCACTAGTACATTATTTAGAGTAGCCCGTTTCCATCCCTAATTTCATTTATTCAAGTTTAAGAGAAACAAATTCAGAATATGAACTCTTTTTTCCTCTGGTTCATTATATGTATTAGATATGTATGTAATATTTATTAAACAACATGTAATCTTTGACTGATGCTACAAAAAAATTTGTTGGGAAGTAGAGAAAAAAATTCATGCCTTAAGAACGGAGATATAAAATCCACATAATCTAGACAGCTATTACTTACACCCCCAAAGCAAGGAACAAACAACAAAGCGTTTTTCATCCAACTCAGCACTTACAAGTAAAAATAAATCAATTATTCCTTACCCAAACAACTTTTCTGGGATACAAATGTTTGGGATTTGAAGCCCAGATTAGTTTTACACAGGAATCATATATACAGCTGGAGAGACAAATTAAAAAAAAAAAAAAAAAAAGATAATCAGCAACATTGATACTTTTAAAAATGATTTATACTTGCATTGAATGAAATGATAAATTGCCCAGTGAATATTATATATTTAATTCTACAATGTTTCTTTTTCAATAACGGATTCTTCAGAAAGCTTGTATTCGTTCAGATGTTTGATTACACAAATTTTCTTTAATGTCAAAAGAATGAATAAACATTTGTTTTTACTGCTTACAGGCACATGAAACATGTATAAATAAACTATTGCACAGGAGAAAAATGTTTCTGACATTATTAAAACACAACCTACGAAGGTTTGATAGTATATAAAATTTTACAATTATAAAGAATATTTACGAGTTACGATTGTTCATGCTTTCTGGTAATTATGTAGAATTATATCAACTTATGTACATTCGGTAACAATTGCACTCTTTCACCATACTTCTACTTTTAATGTGAGAATAATAATCCTTAGTAATATTCATGCGGAAATGCCATTACAAAAGATTTAATTGCTCTTATTCCGTACTTTGAAATTTGAAAAACTGAGCTTTTATTATTTCTAGAATAATAATGACTTGTTTAAACGTAAGGTAATTTCAATCATCTAGGATGAAAAAATACATTTATTTTCAGTTTTACAAATAGATATTTATTTTAAATACATATATTCTCCGTTTCTTTAATTTCGTATCTATTTCAAAACACATTTTCTTCCTCTAGTCTTCTAATTCGTAACAAAAAGGTAGTCAAAAGAAATTCCAGAAAATAAATGAATTACGCAAAGCGTTGCCTTGGCAACCAAACGGTTGTCCAGAAAGCGGAAATACAAAATTTAAAATATTTTAAAAAAAAAAACTATTTTATATAATGGAATGGAATCTGCATGGTCATTTGTGTGAATTTTTTGAAAAGAAACTGATGTAGAATACACCGAAGTTTAAAGATACGATAGCTTTTATCATCTTAGAAAAAGGCGCCTACGAATTCTTATGAAAAATATTACAATATGCAACAAATTATCCACCTTCAAAATAAAAAGCTTTTCTGGTTTAAAATCGTTTGGCGAAATACATTGTAGAAGTTTTGAATAAATACAGCTGTATTCAAGTTATAAATTAGATATGTTATAAAGTATAATGTATTAATTAAACTAATTTAGTTTGTAACCGATGTCAGATGCCTGTATGTATTTTATCTGTAATACAAGAGTATTACTTAAAAATATTGGTTCATGTGTGAAATTTTTGTCAAGGTCAAAAGGCGAAAATCATGCCATGGGAGGAATAAAATATATACGTTTTGTTACATCAGTCAGTTTTAATCTTTTGACGATACTTTCGAATCAGAATCCTTTGAGATTTAATACTTTTGTTGTTTTTGTGTCATTTGAAGATAAAAAAAAAGCCCATTTAAGAAATGAACGAGGACATTATTTTGTACACGATGAACAGAACAATTAAAAGTCTCTTTGAATATAGCTATTAAAATCCATTATATATAATCAGGCCAATTTTTTTACCAAAAAAATTTATCTCAAACAGTAATATATCAAAAAACTCTTTGATAATTAAACGCCTCCCTTTCCTCAAAGGGTTTAAGCGATCGAATTAGCAATAAAAGATGCTTTTTATATACCTGGAGGTAGAATACTATCTTGATAAAAATAATTTTAAGGATGACGAGGTCGTCATTTGCACTTCCCTCCAACTTCACCAGTTTTACTTCAAGTGCATGCGGATGGAACCGACAGATCCACCTCTACAAAATGTGTCCTTTGCGGAATTTTTTTGTAAAATTTCAATTATAAAAGAAAAAAACGTGGCGTAAGACGTCAATCATAAATATCACAAGCATAAAATCTATACATAAAACTGAAAACAAGCTACTCATTAATGCACAGAATTATTGCCCATGCGTGTTTGTTCCACCCTGTGGTCGGCATCCAATCACAACTAGTAATGGTCTTCATAAGTAGATAAGAAAGTAAAACAAACACCCATGAGTGCATAGTTAGCAGAGCATCCTTTGATGCAACCCTCATTGAATAAACAGATGCATGGGAGGAAATTAATTAGGGGCGGGATCAACTCCCGGATAGAACCGCAGCGCTCTTTCAATATATTGCCGAACAACATGAAATCCAATCCCAAATTTCTGTCAATGAATTGTTTTGAGCATCTATATTCTTCCCCAAAATTATTCAGTAGCAAGCTCATCACCACCAACAGGCAATCCACAGAAACCGCAAAGCAAGCTTCCAACTCTATAAAGAAACTGGTAACTCTGGAAGATTCTGCTGACTCCCTAGCAAGTTATTTCTCCCCTCCTGTTCCCTAACAGGTGACCCATCGCTGCAGATGAATATTGGCTACATACATTGGAAGCCCTTAACTACTAGGGCTAAAACTTAGATGATGAGAGTTCCAAGGAATAAGCTTTAGTGCTTAGTATTTAGATGTAAAAATTAACATTAGACAAAAGTGTGTAAATATCGAAGGCAAAATGGGTAAAGAATACCGGAACAAGCAATGCCGCCGTGAAGCGGAAAAACTTTGGAACGTTAATGTTAGTCGTACGATTGAGTGCAGTTTAAAATTTTGAAAACTTCAAAAATGGAGAAATCGAAATAAATAGGAAACTTAAATATTATAGCAGCAGATATAGTGACCATTTTGTCGTTATATTATAATATTTTTAGAAACATTATGCATTCCATATCAAATACACATGATAATGCGCATTAATTACTCGAACAAACTGAAATATACAATGAATATAAATATACAACGAAAACTGTCCAGCAAGTTATTTTCCGTTTTGCTCGTTCGCTGAAATAAATACGTTACGCAAGAAAGGAAATATTGATTGAGAAACAAATGTGAATCATAATTTATAAGCAATTCATAAAAAGCATATACGGGCTAATTATTACGTTGCGTTAGCTTTCACTCGATGGTGAAAATTAATAAAATATTGTATTTAAAACTGCAAGTTACAAGTGCACAATTCCTTTTAGCTTTATCTGCTTTTTTTTTCTTATTATCCTCAGTCCCAGCGTCGTCTATAGGAGACACTAAACAACACTTTCAAAAAATGCCACCAAATTAAAAAAAATAAAAATAAAAAAAGGCGTCATTGGTACCTAGAATTAGTTAATTTTGTTAATAGATGGTAGTTCTGAAAAAAAAAAGATTTATAATGAACATTTTGCATTCGTATCTTACTTATGGTAAAATAAAAATGATGTCTTCCGAGAGAAAGAAAATTATACGCTTACGCTTCTCTAAGTGTTCATATTTTTTATTATTTGTGTAATAAAAAAATTATTAAATACACAGGTGAATTCCTTAAACTTGCTGTTTATATATAACATTATTAATTTCTTACTCAAATCTTCCTACTTCTGATTTAGAATGCTGTTATTTCAGTGTCGCCTGTAGGAGACATTGGGTCGATGGCTATCAAAATCACTCGATTTAAAACAATAATTACGGCATATATTTCAGCTAGGAATGATATTTATAAATTGCTAACTAAATTCACCAAATGTAGATATTTAAAGGATACAGGAAAGAATCTGTATTTATCAGAAAATGAAATGATACATAATTAGTGATCACTCTAATTATGTCTAATTTAAAATTTCCCAGAATTAGAATGTATTGGCCAGAAAAACCTATCACTCCCGTACTTGCAGACAACATTTCTTGAGGACTACAAGTTTTCAATAAGAAGCAACTTAAAAATGATAAATTATTTAATAGTATAAGATAAAGAGAGAGAGAAAGAAAAACAAATGATAAATTTTGGAAATTAGGATTCTTCTGCAAACTGTTCGGACAGGAATATTTTGTAATTCAAATTTTACATTCTGCTCATTATTATGAATTACTTACTAAATTAAGATTAAAGAAATATTTTAAATTAACATTATGATGTCACTTTGTGCAATGTCTCCTCCAGAAGACACTTAATTTCTCAAAAATAAAAATTAAAATAATTTTAAGTTTTAAACATTTTTTCAGTACTTTTTCATGTATTTAGAACCGATTGATGCAAATTATTCTAAAATTTATGGTTCAAAGTTGACCTTGGGTCTGAGGAAGTTAATGCACTTAAACTCACTACATAAAAAATCACTTCTATTTTTTTAAAATTTTTTTTTAATTATTTATTAATCAAAAATCCATTTATTAAACTATTATTATTTATTTTACCTTCTTATACAAATTACATACAAATATTTATTCATATTTGTATCTTTGGAAGTATTGTTAAATTTATGTAGATGATTCTGGAAGAAAAAAAGTCCATAATTTTAAGTTCAATTTTGAAACATCAAATTCAATGATTTTCCGCCGAAAATTCATTTATTTTGAAAATATTTGTTATTACTTGTATTTTTAGATTCCGAAGAATCGTGACTTTGTAAAAATATCGTTTGGATAACAGATTTTATATTTCTCATAAAAACAATGAAATATTTACTCTCCAAAAATGCGTTAAAATTATATTCTTCTGGATAAAATCGTTTGTAATTTTTGTAATTTACTTTTTCCGTAACTGTAACGAATTAAGAAATGACTGAAAAATTGGAATTCTACATTTTTTTTTAAAATTCTGCCGTGTAGTTGTTTGTTGCGGTACAGTCGGATTAAGAAATTTTTCCCGTAATATAATAGTAAAAGCCCTTCAGAATATAATTGTGTATTATTTGCACGTTTGGGTTACTACATTTATTTCCATCTTCCAATGAACTCTGAGAATTTTTTAAAAGGTAAATGAGTTTTATCTTTTAATGCAGGGATTGATAAGAAAAATCTCAATATTTGCTGCTTTATTATTGATGTATAATACTTGTGTTTTTAAACTTTTTAGTTACCATTGCTATGTTTGAATAGATTACATTAATATAATTTCTTTTTCTTTTTGAACTTTTATTAAATAATATAAAACTCGAAATTTAAATACCTTTAAACATTTTCTTGCTTTTTAACGTTACTCGAACTATATCCATCTTTTGATTTGCGTATTGTATTTTATATAAGCTACATTATATGCTTGATTTAAAAGCAGAATTCAAATCCCGTCATACATTCTATTCTCAAAGTGGTAGATAATTGTAATATTTTATTCTTAGCCATTTCTTGGACTTGGAGAATAAAGAAAAAATAGCCCTTATTTTCTGCGATTGGAAAACATGTTTTTGAAACATGGGTTTGATCAAGATATTCAAGTATTTAATGAACTTTGATAAAACCAGCTTCACGGACAGGTTTATGGTCATTTTATTTAAATTTCTGTGTTTAATAAGCATACATAATTATTATTACATACAATTTTAGACATAATTATGTTATAAACTAATTTTTAAATTTTGTGTAGTCTAATATATGTTTGTAATCACATAAATAAGGATTACGGTTCGCTAATAACGTGTTTTTTCACATTTTGTGTACTTTTATGATTAAAAAAATTCTTAAAATTTCCAGAAAATAAACTAAGCTCGTTTTCAAATATATATATATAGCCTGTGTGTGGTATATTTTAAATAGTTGGGAAGTCCTCTATATGCTTGTGTCGTCCTTCATATGTTTGTGATTGCTTTTTTGTGTTCGAATACAAAGAATGAGATTTCGTTAACAGTCAATAAAACTAAAGCAAAGAAATATGCTTGAAAGTCTTTAGTAAATATCCAAATTATTTAATGAAATTCATTTAAAGATATTTATAGTTAATAATTTCTCATAAATTAATATAAATAAGTCAATAAATTTGTTTAAAAAAAAGTAAAAAAATTCACAGTACTTAACTTTTTTTTTCATCTTTCATGCACTACATAATCCATTCGAGTTATTTAATGGCATTTGACAAAATCTAACAATTTTCGTTGTTAAACAAGAGATTTGATTAAGGAACAAACAGCAATTAAAAAATAGAAATATCGTTTATTGAAGTTTATCTACTCATTGAATAAGTATACTTCTTTTTCTTGTTATTTTATGAATTATTTAAATGGAGAGTATTTTTTTGTTTTGTTAGAAAACACCATTCTATAATATTTTCCCTCACTTAGTCATTTTTTTCCAAAAATTATTCGATTGAATTTATTTATTTGAATTTTTGTCCGTATCAGGTTGAACATTTTAGCAGATTTTGAATAAAGTTTCAAAGCAAGTAAATTTGTTTTACGATTTGTAATCTTTAAAATTTAACAGTTTCCTTTTATTTTTTTATAAAGAAGAAATAAATTGGTTTTCAATTGTTATTGAAACATTAATATTTCATTCTTCTGCACGTTTAAAGTTATGATATAAGTTATAGAGGCGTAAGAATGTATTCGCTTTTACGTGGATGTTTTCAAAGAGATATTTGAAAGGAAAGTAACACAATATTGCAATTACAGTTCCCACTTCCGGGTTTATTGTTTTAGTATTGTTGCCCATTTTTGATGGGTTTTCTTAACTCACACTGTAGTTTTGTCTGTTTCATAACAGTAAAAACTTCTTTCTCACATCTGAAAGCGCTCAGTTGAGCTGAAATTTTCTATATACGATTGTTAAGGATGACAATACGAAAATTTAACTACAATTAATAAAAATTGTTTAAAACTAATTAGTAATAAAATTCAATTTTACACCAAGTTTTTCAACTAGTCACCAAATGTTTGCAAAAATACGCAGTTTAATAATTTGTAGTTTACTTTAATCTTAATTACATGTAACTTAATTAATTGAGCTAAAAAAATTACACGCATTTATTTTAGATGACGAATTAATAATAAACGTCAAATAATAAAATAAATTATAAAAATTAATTGTTGAATAAATTGAATTTTTCTCAACTTTCCCTATTGCTCTTAAAATTCAAGGTATTAAAAATTATGCAATTCTCTTGTGGAACGTGATAGACTTTATTTAACTAATTTCAATTTCAAAAATCAATGCAAAACGTTTGATGGTTCATTGTGGAATATATATATATATATATATATATATATATATACAACACATGGATCAATAAGTTCCGAGACTAACCCAGGGATGGCGCTCGTAGTAAACCAATAACCAGGTCTTTCTAGAGTACTAACCTTTGCTTGAAACGTGTTAAAATTTTAAGTCGATCGGACCAGAAACAGCTGAGTTATCGAGGTTGGAGTAAAGTCGTTTTGTAGTTTGTTTAAAAAATGGAAAAAACCGAGTTTCGTGTTCTGATAAAACATTGTTTTTAATGGGTAAAAACACCGTGCAAGCGAAACAATGGATTGAAAAATTTTACCCGGACTCTTGTCCATCAAAAGCAACGATTTGTCGGTGGTTTGCCGAGTTTAAACGTGGTCGTACCGACACAAATGACGCGGAACGCTCGGGTAGACCTGTGGAAGCCGTTACACCGGAAAATGTGAGTGAAGTGACAAAAATTATAATGAAAGATCGTAAAGTGAAGCTCCGTGAGATTGCTGAGATGACACAGATATCATATGGAAGTGTATTTACTATCCTTCATGAAAAATTGAGCATGAAAAAGGTTTTTTTCCAAGTGGGTGCCGCGATTGGACAAAAACAGCAACGAGTCGATGATTCAGAAAGCTGTTTATCGCTATTTACTCGCAACAAAAAAGATTTCTTGCATCGTTACGTGACCATGGACGAAACATGGATACATCACTACACTCCAGAGTCGAAGCGGCAGTGGCGCACAGCTGGCGAAAGCCGTCCGAAAACGCAGCAGTCAGCTGGCAAAGTCATGGCGTCAGTTTTTTGAGATACGCATGACGTGATTTTCATTGACTACCTCGAAAAAGGTAAATCGATCAACAGTGATTATTATATTGACTTGCTGGTGCGTTTGAAGGAGGAAATCGCAAAAAAACGACCGCACAGTCTCGGGACTTATTGATCCATGTGTTATATATATATATATATATATATAGGGATTTTCCGAAAGTAATTGTTTCATATTTAATAAGTTATTGCTAAAAAATAATAAAATAAACCATAAAATCATGAAATATAAATATACACCTTGCGTTATTTTTCGATATAGGACATTGAGACATTTGTCGTCGCGTGCCATCAGTTTGAAGAAACCACTCTGGTAAAACTCGATGCCTTACGATGAAAAGAATTGGCGAGCGGCCTGCTCTACCTCAGTATTATTTTAGATGGACTTGAACACGAGCAATACGCAGTGTAGCACTGACTCCGTTTAGCGCTTTTCTGAAAACACCATGTCCTGTACTTTTAACAGTGTTGTTTTCATTCATGGATGTGGAGGGACAACGATCTTCATTCTCCATACCTGCCTTTCTTCACATAACATGCAACGTCCATACAGTTGACGAGACATGACCTGTTCACCATATACTGTCTGTAGGCGTTCATGGATGACTAGCGTGCTCATTCATACCGGATAAAAGTATGCACTTCCATTTTTAAAAACCTTCAAAGGCTGTAAAAATTATCTTTTAAAAAAATTACATGCTTGAACATTTCGTTATGGAATTACATATATATGACAATATCTATTAATACATACGTTTAAGTGACCCGCGTCTTTATAACGAACTGCAAAAAAAAAAAAAAAAATGTAACTACGTTTTCCTCATGCAATGTGTTAATATATCACTTCACATAGGGTATTGTGTTAGGTTCCATATTTTGGATGTGGCATTCTTATCTGGATACTTTTTGAAATCGATAAATCTGTCTCCAGGAATAATTTTATTTTATAGATGTTAACGGCAGACATAAAGTTATTTATTCTTATCACTTATCTTGGGTTTTCATAATCGAAAATAATATGCATATCAAAGACCCTTTGATTTTAAAAGTGATTAGTGATTATAATCAAAGGTTTAATATATAA
Source organism: Nephila pilipes (assembly GCA_019974015.1). Classification (NCBI taxonomy): domain Eukaryota; kingdom Metazoa; phylum Arthropoda; class Arachnida; order Araneae; family Nephilidae; genus Nephila; species Nephila pilipes. The sequence goes on from BMAW01019818.1 coordinate 16,083, forward strand.
AATGCTACTAACCGCAAGAACGGAATCCTCTATATATTATTTAAGCATTTCGATTTACTGAAATAATTATTTACAATAATCATTTCGATTTACTGAAATATGTTACAAGTAATTTTGGAGAAACTTTCTTATCCGGTATAGAAGACTATCGGTTTTTTTTAAAAAAAAATAAGGAGTTCTGCTTTGAATTGACGTCACACTCTATAGATAAACGACAGGCCAATGGCTAAAATATGTTTAATTTTGAGAACCAAACGGAGATATGAGATGAATAATTTCGCTTCATGGCTTCAGGAAGTAAGACGATAAAAACCACACTCTTTGATCAAGTGAAAACGACCTCTTCTATGTAACTGCATTTCTTTTGTAACTGTCACGTGATATTGCTTTACGACGATGGAATTTATATGTGCAGTGTTTTTATATTATTGGCATTCAGAAGGAAATTTTCAAAATTTAAAAATGTTTCATAAAGAATGATATATTTTTGCTCTAAAATTCGATTTATTTTCTTAGCTTTCATTATCTGATCCAATAATGAATACAAATTTTCATTAATACAATATATATAAATAACAAAAAAAGAAGTTATTTCCTATTTCATTCTACTTAATTGTCTTCTTTTAACCTTATTTTCGGAGGTACTAATGTATATTACACTTTCGATGAAATTCTTAGATCTCTGTAAATGCTGTAATATATGAATCCCCTGCCGATTTTGAAGCATGAATGCTGAAAGAATTAGCAGGATAGAAACGATAATTGGAGGAATGCCAAACATACATTACAATTTGAAGAAATAAATCTCACATATTCCCAAGCATATAATGTTAAATGTAAATACTCTTAACTGAATTCTATGCACTTATTATACAAGAATAGCCAAGATTTAGGAGTGGACTACAAAGTTGTTTTTATACCACTATTTTTCTGAGGAACGTATTTATAAAATGAGCATAAACATTGAACGTAATTGATGTAAACTTTTTTTACCTTTTTTTATGAATCAAGGGCGTACTGCAGTGATTTTAACTGCGTCATGTAACTTAAACAGCCACATATTAGAAATTCACGTTTACCTGCAATGTTTCTTATACGTCTTTTTCGGGAAACTTTTAAAGAGCGACATTTCGCCAGCCATTGTAAGCTCGTAGCATATTTCTTAAAAACCTTGAGAGGCTGTAAAAGATTTGCTCCTTCTTTCAAAACATTATATGCGTGTATATTTCATTATGGTCTTACACTTGTACGGGGGGAAATCTACTAAATACATACTTTTAAGTAACCTTCACTCTAGGAATTACTGCAAAAGATGTACAATTTAATACAAAATGTGTTACTATGTCATTCCGCATAGTGTGCAGTGTAAGTTACCATCTCTCACATGTGTCATTCCTAACTTGATACGCATTCAAATCGATAAATACATCTTCCAGAATAATTTTATTTTATAGATGTTAATAGCAACATGAGGATATTTAACTTTATTATCCAACTTATAAATATTTTATAATTGAAAATAGTATGAATTTCAAGGACACTTTAATTTTAAAAATGATTAGTGAATATAATCATTAGCTTTGTATATAAAAAGCTACCGACCGTAAGAAAGGAATACTCTGTATAAAATATCTTGCGAGGAAAGTGTTGTATCCACTCATTTCTGAAGAATAACCGATTGGCGGAGAAGCTGCGCATTTGATTACAACACTTAAGAGACCACCATCCTCACGCGTAAACTTTTATCAAATAGATAATAGCATTAAATAGAAAAAGGGGTAACGTGACATGAATTTTTATTTTAAGAAATTTATCTGCAAGTCTTTACTTAATTCAATTTCTTGTAAAGTCGGCTGATTTTAAATGACTTCCATTCGATATTTTTTCTTCAAAATTCACTTCATAAACTTCTAAAGAAATGTATACTCTATGAATTTTCTGGCACCTATCACTCTTGAAGTTTGAACTATCTGTATGGAAATTGAAGCTTTTGGTCTGTTATAAGAAATCATTTGATGTATATTTAAAATACTTGGTTTATTTTAGAATTTAAAAAGCGTTATTTGTGCCAGTTGTATTCTGAAAGACATTATTTTTTCATATCGCTAGTATGTGTTATATGATCCTCCCTTAGATTCTCAAGAAAGAAAATTATATGAGTATTAGATTCATTTGCATCGAAAAAATTTTTTGCTTTTACAGACAATAATATCAGTAATTAACAGTTTGATTTTAATAGGTACTTCTTTAGTATTTAGTGAGAATTACTGGCGATGTATCTGTTGAAATGCATTGGAATAAAGTTTACGAATACGGCTACACGTTATTTTCTCATTTATTATGTGAATAATAGAAGATAGGATCGATTCAATGTACCATACTTTCTGCTACTTCACATCACGAAGTTTAGATTGAGCTCCCTGTTAAATATATGCGATCTCAATTCGAACTTCGTTGTTCATGAACGTCATAATCGGATGTATTTTCCGCGGTATAAGCAGAAATATTGTTATTTTGACTCATTTCCGTTAATAGATATCACTAAGGAATTTCATCCTTCTCGAAAATCATATTTGAAAATAGGATCCATTGAATTGTTGCTATCGTTCCTTGACGAAGGTCGAAATTGGCCCGTCAATAGCTCGCTTGTTGCTTCTAAGTGGGGCATTAATACACAATCAATCAACAAATCTGAGCTTAAAAAATTTCAATCGCGTCGATGTCTTTCGCATACACACACTTGACACATGTATTAAAATGTTTAATACACGGTGAAGATATTTGTTAAAAATTAACGATCTTTAGCATTTCTCAGCCAATTTTACGTGTTTTTCTTATTCTTCCTTTCCAATTATTTGATTGAAGAGGAACTGTCATTACAAAAATTCCACTAATATATATACAAAAAGGTGACATTCATCCACGTTTATCTTTGTTCCTTATGAATTTCTTATTTTTATGCAATGCCGTATCATTTATGTGGCTGTCTTGTTTTTTCGAACATTCAAGTGAACTTACTTATTAAGTGTTAAAAAATAAATATGTTTTTGTAATGCAAGGTTTACTTGAGAGCGCAGTTTGTAAAGTAACACCAGGTAGGTAGCGGATTTGAAGATCAATTCAATTTTAGATTTCAATTTAAAACGGGGCCGTGTTGAACACAAGAGTGATTCGAATCGGTTACGTTGCTTGGTGCTGAAGACGATAACGCTTGGTACGAGCGCGACGTCGTCCGACCGTGGTTCAAAATGATGCGGTCTGTTTCCACGGAAATGCGTTGCATTGTTACATTGAGCTTTACTCCATAGTGAGAGAGGGCTATACAGTTGAATTTTTCTTTCTCCATAAGTGTATTTCATTCGTTTGACAATCTGTGGCAAGCTGGTGCAAAAAAAGATTACTTTTTTTTCCAAGAGAAATGTTTTAAAAAATGTTATAATCCTTGTTAGTAAAAAATACTGTGATCATCGTTTGAGATTGAAATCTTTTTATCAAGAGTGTTTTCTTTCACGTGCCGTTGATCGATATTTTTCATGCATTTGTATCTATGTTATTTTTTACAAAAGTAATGACCTGGAATAAGACTTAATGCGATCACGATTTCTAGTTGATAAAAACGTGTTGAATTTGAAATGAAATCATAACCGGATATGTTTTCGTATCTAACGAACAGTACTATTTATCTTGCCGCCCCCCCCTCGTTGATTGGTGGAATGCTTATTAACATCGCACTTTGGTTCAACTCGGGGCTATTGATAACACAGATCGGTCAATTTTTTAGCATAACACCTCAGCTCGCTCTCCTCTATCCAAACTTCCACACCATTCCAATGGATGTATGAAGTCTCAGAAGATTCATCGTGCATCAGTCTTACTCTTTTTACTCAACTTTCGAAAAAACTTACTAGTTTGTGATCAGTTTATAATTGGTGCAGAATTTTCTTTTAATAGCATACTACCAAACTCCTATTTATTATATCGAATGTAAAAAGAATCACTAATGTAACTGTGTATACAACCGATTCTAAAAAGGAGGAAATTGTCTGTCATCGAGAGATTTTGCGCTGAATTCATTAATCTTCCAAATTGTCAATTTCGAAGTATATAGGATCAATAGAATTGTCCCTTAAATCGAGGTTGCCTTACAAGGGATACTACTGTACTAAAAAACCGGTATTTCTTAAATTTGATTTAATCTGTTACATTGGTATATTGAAAAATAATTAACACTTACATTGAATGAAATAAAAAAAAATAGCATGGAGTACTTAAGTACTTCAACATTTCTTTTTCTATAAAAGATTCCTCAGAAAACTTATATTCGTTTAGAGCTTAATTAAACGTCAAAAATGAATATCTGCATTTCACTTTAAAACATTCATTTTTACTGCCAACAGGCAGGCGAGAGTTGTATCAATAAAGAAAACGTTTTACAGGAAAAATAAGCGTTTTTGACTTAGTTGAAACACAACCTTTATATATTCATATATATAACCTTTCATAGTATTTAAATTTTTCAATTGTGAACAATATTTCATTTATGTTATACGCAAAAAATAGTAACAATATACATTAATTTTCTTTTGATATATGGAAACTGAAAGACATTTAATTTAACTCAGATTTGAAAAAATAAACAGCAAGATTAAAAAAATTGAACTAAAATGCATAATTTATTATTCCTTTCCTTTTCATAAGCGATTTTATATCAGAGATGTAATTTTAAATTCAAAATAGAGTCATGTTAATCAAATATCGATAAAATAGCTATTTAAAACTGAATTTAATTGTGGCTGAATTCTATATGCCGTAAAAAATGATTACATACATATTGAGAAGAAAATATTTGTGTTTAAAAGTCTTAAATATAATTGTAAAAAATATATGAATATAAAAACATTTGTCCTACAGCGTATAAATTTTTAATAGCAAAATTTTATTATTTATTCCTTCGATCAATCAAATGCAGAAGTAACATTTCACTAAGGAGGAAACATCATAGACAAGATATTGAAAATTAATTTTGCCTCAAAAAAATTCAGCGATTGCCGTCATATTGAAGCTAACACGAAATTATATATTAAAACGAATGATTCATATTTTTGTCGACAGATACAAAACTTACCAAAAAAACCTTTTATTACAGCAGTATTACGTCACGAAATTAAAAATTGAAGATGATACGATTTTTTTGGAAATTTTTAATCCATGCCTCTTTTTTAGAGAAAGAAGCAGTTATTTTCTCGAACAATCGTAAAAATAGCTGTTTTAACCAATAGCATCATTATCTTTAGCATAGTTTATTTATATTTCTCGATTTTGAGCAAATTCAATAACCTAAGATTAAAATAAGGATAAAGCTTTGTGCTGCTAAGGCTTAAAACACATTGCGGTATTTACTGTCTTTTTTTGTACTTAAAATTTATTATATTAAAACTATTTTTGAAGAGTTAATATTCTTCACATCCTCTGCTAATTTTGTTCAATGATACATTCATGTACATTCGGTAATAATTACAATCTTTCAATAACACATGGATCTCATTTTTATGTGAGAATAATTATCTTAATGAATCCTAACAATTATTCAAGCGAAAAGGCCATTATGGGAGAAATAGTTTAAAACCATAAAATCGTTAACTGTATATTTATTTAGTATCCTATCTATATTTCTTAATTATATTTTCTTCCTCTTGTCCTCTAATTTGTAACGAAGTATTCCGGAAAATCAAATATAGAAAGAAAAAAGTTTCAAACGTCATCTTGGTTGCCTTGGTAACCGAATGATTGTCTAGAGAGTGAAAGTACAAAAATTAAAATATTTCAAAGACTATTTTATACATTGAAATAGAATTTACATATTCGTTTGTGGGAATTTTTGCATTGAAACTGATGTATGAAACTCAAAATTCTAGGGACACGATAGCTTTAAAAATCTTGAAAAAGACGCGGATTAACTCATATTAGAAGAAATATTTCGATTTACAAATTTTCCATGCACACAATAAAAGCTTATCTGTTTGAAATCGTTTGGCGAAAGGAAATGTAGAGGTTTTGATTCAATATTGCGATATTCTGTTGTAAATGAGATATATTACGTAATATGAGTGATATATTTTTAAACAAATTAAACCTTGCAAACCATTTAAAACACATTATATTAACATCTTCTCTGCATTAATAAAACTCTTGAAACCAATTAAAGATTAATTTTTCTTATCTTTCACAGAACCCCTTATTTTTATAATTATACTCCATATTTCCTAACAAAATTAAAAAGAAATCAATTGGGAATATTAAAAGTACAGAGAACAATTTGGATTCGTACAGTTCTTCAATGAATAAGATGAATTAATATGAAATAGATATCCACTGATATCAGTAAGTTCTATTTTAATTTGTAATTAAACAAATTACAGATCTTCACTATTAATATAAAATAAATAAAACATTTATGCTTAAATTTGTTTTATGTAGTGCGTTGCAAAGAAACAGGTTTCATCCCAAATGGACACTTTTTTTTTGCAATGCTTTAAATAGAGTTTATTTTAGTTTAATTTATTATAATACATGACATATACGATAACATAAAAAGCCCTTTCTTGGTTAATAATGGCAAACAAATATTAAAATCGTTTGATCCGAAAAGATTCTATGAATTAAGCCAAATCAAAACTTTTTTCGAAAATTTTGATTCAAAAAAAATGTTTGCTTTACTACTATCTTGAAATTCTGATCTCTAAATGAAATTCTGAAATTCTCAAAAATTCTAAATATATTCATTTTCTGTCTCTTATTCATTCATGGTTGTATATAATTTAAGGTAACGCATCACACATTTGATAGAAATATTACTTAAGGTGACAGTACACCTTCAAAACACAATTTTTGGCCAAAATATCGATTTTTTTGTTTTTGATCTCATATTAAAATTCAATCTTTTTTCTTTGAAAACCTGATTGAATTTTGTTTCCATCTTACTTAGAAGCAGAGTTACAGCTGTTTTCATATCACTTGATCATAAATTTCTTTGACCGGAAAGGCTCTTCTGTTCACCGGAAGTGATCCTAGGTATCAAATCATGTTTTAAACAAAATTAAACCAGTATATTTAGTATTATGTGCAAGAGAAATTTTGAGTAAATGCTTACATGGACGAACTAAAAATGCAAATGAATGCTTTAACGATATAATTTGGCAAAGAATTCCAAAAGAAGTATTTGTTTCGTTCAAAAGCGTAAAATTTTGATCGTATGATGCAATGATTCGGTTTAATGAAGGACTCAAAGGCTGTTTGAAAGTTTTTGAAAAAATGAATATTGATAATCATGGGGTTTTTACTTTACTGGGGTATAATCATTTAGACAAATGCAGAATTCGAGAATCTATGCGTAATGCAGATCCAAAGAAAAAGAAACACAGAAAATTTTTAAGAGCACTCAAAAAGAAAAAAATTAGTATCTCGGATAGTAAAGATGGTGAGCAACATAAATCTGGTGCATTTTAATGATGAAGTAAGTGATTTTCATGTAAACAGATTAGTTTAATGTTATTTTTGTCGTTTTCTCAAAATGAGTTTTTTAACATTTTTCATTATTTCAAAACGCAATATCACAAAATGTTATACATCAATGACCTGAAATTTTATATACATATTTTTAAAATGCTTACACATAGAATAGACTATTATTTTGATTTTATGTTGCGTAGAAATTTTTTTATAGTGCAATAAAGTGACAATTGCAATGACTTTTAAAGAAAATTTCAGTAATCAGAAACTCGAAATACCATAGCTTCCTTCTTTAAAACTATATTATCAAAATAATAGTCTATTCTTTAGATAAGATTACATTCTTTATTATTCATTTTACAAAATGTCAATATATTTATTGTAATTTCAGTTATCATGTTTTATGAAAAGTCTTAATTTTTGCTTATATTTGTATAAAATTCCCTTGTGACAGTAAAAATATACACTAGCAAAACTTTTCTAGTGGTTTTTTATGAGTTTTAAGCCACTTAAGATGATAAAGTATGAATTTAAAGGAAAAATTCAGATTAATTCAAAAATTTCTTTGAAGCTATTCTGTTACCTAAAATTTTATATATGTTTCGTTTTTTCAGTCTAATGAAAAGTTATTAGAAGAAATTTGAAAAGATTGTTTGAAATCGAATCAGATGAAGCGGCATACTTTCCAAAAATTAAATAAATTCATTTCTGGTGTAAGCAGACATGCGTGAATACGTTTACGATAAAATGTTGTTAATATAGTATTCAACAATATAGTATTCATTTTTGACATATAGTATTCATTTAAAACAATAGCCTCTTTGATGGCTAATTGATTTGACTGATTTGAAAAGTGTACTCAAAATGTGTGGGCATTGAAGAATTTGTTACATTACTAAATTATTTAATTGAGAATGAGAAAAAAAAAAAAAAAACCACCAAGCAAGTTGTTGAATTGAATTTAAAAAATATTGTGTGTGATGTTCACCAATCGAGTATTAGCCCATTAATACATTTAAAAATTTTATTGTAAGGAAAAATGACAAAATAAACAGTGACATGTTTCACAGATATATGAATTTCTTAAGCTTGAATGGGGATACCAAGGGCAATTCATTAACTACTTTTTGATATTGCAGAAGATCAGTGTGATCTAATTTATAAAAAAAAATTACAATTCAAACAAATGAACAAAATACACCTTTATGAATAAACAAGTTCTTTGTTTAAAATGAAGGGTAGAAAATTTTTCAAAACATGAAGTAGTTGAATATAGAAAAAATAGTGTCAAGTATTAGATACAATAAATTTTCTTATTTTAAATGTGATCAAATTACACAAACTGAGCATCGGTACTTTACGCAACAAAAAATTAGATCTTTGTGCAGTCATTTGAAGTGGAATTCGGAAAAAAGACAGTAATTGGTAAGTATACAGTCATGAAAAGGCATACAATATAGAATACAGACAATTTTTATAAATTTTCTGCTTAAACAACTTACTAATGCATATTTAGATCATAAATTATAAAAATACGAATAAAATAGAGAAAACATAGAAATCATACTCTTGTGAATTATCAGTTGTAAAAAGCATTGCCTAACATTGGTACTTTCGTCGGCACATGAAGATAAAACGACATATAATTCCGCTCTTAACATCGTCTAATGTGTCCTGTATTCCTCGACACACCGTGTTGTTCCTTAGAGGTATTAAACTCGTTTCATGAGCCCTTTCATCTCCAAATACGAGTCTGACAGCATCTTTGATGAAGGGTGAAATTAAAAGTTTACCATTGGATTCATTTTTACCTCGTCTCACTATCTGAAAGCTAACGAAGTAAGAGGCATCGGTAGCTTTGAGCGAATCAATTTTGTCAAATTTATTCAAAATGCGCTGTCACATTTACAGAATCCCGAAGTCGTAACAATCGAAACAATGAGGCTTCTTTACCTTTGTGTTCGGAATATTTCGTTGTGTAAGTGCCGCGTAACCTAAAACGCTTGATTGAATCGTTGTTTAATACCTCACTGCATGCAACACAGAAAGCAGCTATTAATGTAGATATGCAGATACTATCTTCTCTTGTTTGTTATTCCTAATAAGGAGGAGAAATTGCAATTTGTTTACTTAAAGATTTCTCTGATGTGGTGGTGACAATGACAATGGTATTAAAAACCTCTACAAACTTCTTTAATAACATGTTTAATCACTTTTAATTATTTTATTCCTTTTTTTGCCCTGGGCTACCTCCATTACCATTTTCATTGTGGCCGCGGTAGCCTAGTGGTTAAGGCATCAGACTCGCGGCCGTCGGTTAGTCATGGGTTCGTGCCGTGATGCCACTAAAGACCTGCCGTGTAGCCGGGGTTGATGCACGTTAAATCTGTCGGGGCCCACTCTTTCTGTTGCGCGATGTTGGAGAGGGGGACCAGCTCAGGTGTCGTCCTTATCACTTGATCGAGGTTTAAAATTACGAGGTCCGTCGCCAGTAGCCATCTTGTTGCTTTTAGTGTGACGTTAATACAACCAAGCCATTTTCATTTCGTCTGTCCCGGTTGGAAACTGCTGGGCTAGGAAATGAGGAATGACAAAACACGGCAAAAATCAAACTGTGATAAATAAATTAAATGCTTATAGTTAAATATTAATAAGTAATATTTAATATTTCAGAAGTGAAAAAATATTGAATATTTACATGAAGTAAACGATAATGATTGTTCTTTAAACTATGTATGTAACAGTATTGTTGTTTCTCTATTTGAATTACTAAACTGTTGTGGAATGTAATAATAATTAAAATACTTGTAAAAGTCATTTATTAGATTTGCTGCTGTAAAAAATTGAATTCAACTTGATATTCACTAAATTAAGTTGTTGAGATAATAATATCTTACATCCTATTTGAGATTTTAAAGATTCAGAGTTGTTCTGAAATTTCTTTCAAAATAAGCAGTGGGGCATTACATGGTCCTTCAAAAAAACTGAAGAGTTTTTAAACTATGAAATACTGATGCCTCCAGCAATTATTATTTGATTGTGTCACGGCTCTTTTTGAGCTTTGCAGGGGATTATTTCTGCAGTTGGATCGCGTTAGGATGAGGACCGGATGTTACAAGAGCTGCAGCCACCAAGGGTCCTCGCAGCCAGCCAGGATCGTTTTCAGGTTTTGCAGATAAAGGTTTTCCTTCATTACTCTAATTTCAAATGAACCTGATGGTTTCATGGAACGAGCCAGCTTATTTTGCAAACCTGTTTTGTGCCCGGATTTTCATCGAGACAGACGACTGGCGTTATTTCGAAGTTACATCAAATCGCTAAAAAAAAACTTCATTTTTCCCTATACGCATTCTGTTTTGCACCCATCATCGATGCTATTTACTTTTGAAATGGAATTTTGAGTCAGATCTGTTTTCTGCTGAGTCGGAAGATCCATATTACTAAGTATCATCTCTGTTTCTACCGTCAGTGAAAACTCTTCGATATTTTATTTCTTCTCACCTCTGACGATGGGTCTTATATCTCTTATTTGTTCATTAACACTTTTTCTATTCACTTCTTTAGAATCATTTCGTATTTTACAACTTTTTCAATCTAAGGCAGTACTATTCCTTTTCATTTTACCTGTTTTAATTACATTTTACTATTTTGTTTACATTCAGTTAGTGAACTGACATTAAACTACCCCACATAGGTGCTGTGCCTTATGAAACATTCTCTGAGATATATATACATGTAATCTGGTAGGTTGAATCTGAATAATTTAAATATAGTATGCTTTCCTTTACTATTTCATTATTTTACATCTTTACGTTTTCGAAGAAGTTTCTATATAAGAATGGACTAAGAATCAATACAGGATTTTTGTAACTGGAAAATTCATCTGAAGATTAACAAATAAAAAATGATAGATAATGAATAACTGTTTTGTTTCCTTATACAGCAGAATGCTGCTGAAATGATTCTACAAACCAATGATCCTCTTGTAAACATTCACTCCTTGCACCTTTTTTTCCCAAAAAAAGAAACTTTTGGTTTTGGAATCACTATCTTGACAACAAAATTAGTTTTTGTTTATGAGTGCATTCAAATGGATAAAATTCTCGATTTTCAAATATTACTGCAAAACAGACCGCTTCAGGAATAAGTCCGGAGGTTTGAGTTTAATTGTTCTTCCTCATGTTGATGACCATTGGCTGTATTATCTTATTAATATGTAAAGGACTTGTTGGTTTACAGCTTCATAAACTTTTTATGGGCCTCAATTACAGCAAGTTGTATTTCAATTTGTTTTACCTCGTTTCTCCTTTTCCTTCAATAGAAGTTTGAACAATATTTATTATAGATAAAACAATAGATTTTTTTGAACTAATTTTCGGAACTTTTCCTGTTCATGTACTTTAAAAAAAAAAATTCAGAACTTCAGTTTAAGACTTTTAGATGAAATTTGGTATGTAACTCCAGTTTCGTTACGTCAAATGGTGACCCTCAGACAGACTGGTAGACAGTGGAATTGGAAAAATGCATAGTTTAAAAAAGATTACTATGAAACGGTTTTATATCATGACACAAAAAAGACAGTTAATAATATATTCTTTTCTACATTTGATGATCGTACTAAATATTCTAAATTCTTTGATTGCCATGAAACAATGGAAAAAATGTTGTATTTTACGTGTCAATTTTCTTAATGTTACCTTAATAGTATGATATTCAGATCTTTTAAAATGATTTAATTTACTATATTTAAGACATTCACTTGTAATCCCTTTTTGGATGATTTCTTTTCCTTTTCAGAAATTATCTAGTAACAATATTGATTTTTTTCTTTATGGTTTGAGTTCCCTGAACACAAATCTCTATTTTATTTTCTTTGGTAAAATAATTTTCA
>BMAW01019826.1:0-10875 GCA_019974015.1 Nephila pilipes
ATATATATATATATATATATATATATATATATATATATATCGTAATACCTCTCTTTAAAATTTAGCATCTTATATCTATATTCCTTCTTCAAAAAAGTATGATAAATGTCATCATATTTCGAAATGGTGTAATTTTGAATTTTCGAGACAGTTACGTTAATATATTTTTAATGAGTTTTTCAATTAAAAATGCTCATGATATATACGGTAATTTTCAGACATTTTCTTTTACCCTATTCTTTGTTAAATGTCATTTTTGAGAGAGAAAAACAAATGTAAATGTTATTACTTTTATAAAGCAGGTAGTATTTGCATTTTGCTGCTTTTATTTCAATACCTTTTAAATATTTCTATGGCATTCATTCTTTAATAACTTAAAATAGTTAAATTGTTTTTATGAGTAATTACATAAATTGTGTGTGTGTTCTTTCTGAATCAAATATACTAGAAGTGAAACGAACGTATTCGTTGAATAAATATTCGTCTTCAGATCAAAAGTCCACCGTATTATATAAATAATTAACTTTTACTAAAAACAAGTGATAGTTAATTTATAATTATTCTTCAAAAAAATAAGAAGTAATTAATTTCGAAGAAAACTTTTAATAAATTTGATAGAAAGTTTACATCTATTTTCTAATTAACTTTTAATAAAGTTAATGGATAACCAATAAATTTTATTGAATTTTCAATAGAAGCAATGGATTAAATCTAATATACTTACAGTAAAATTAATGAGACAATGGGAATTTAATGCGATATATAGCTTGCGTGTATATTTTGCAAATGTTTTATAGTGAATTAATAAAAAAATAAATAAATAATAGGATTAAATATAACAGCAAATTTTTCTCATTAAAAACATGTCTGCATTAAACATGCTTTCTCAATCATAATGAAATCGAAGCCAAAAATCTTAATTAAACGAGGAAAACTAAAACACCTGAATTTTGAAGAGAAAAAAAAATAATAATTCCATGATCAAACATCATTGTTCTTGATTACGAATTATTAGTTGATGGTAACCAATCTTATTAAATAATGATTCATTTTTTGTACCTTCATCACCGACAACGTTTTGATGTTTTAACAGTAGGATGAAACTTTAAATATTAATTTCAAAACATATGAGCTTTCAAAATATGTAAAATAATTCTTGGTTCCCAATTACGAAAAGATTACGGAATATTAGTTTGGTAACTATCGCGATTTGTGATTCTATAAATTTGAACTTTTAAAATTTTCGAAAAACTTCAAGATGTTAGCTTCTTAAAACGTTTTATTAGTTTTCTTGAAAAAATTCACATCCAACGTTTCTCCATTTTTTTCACTAATGGCGATTTTCTGAGTTAAAACTGAGTACTTTCCTAAAGAAATATAGAAAACTTACAAATAAAAAAAAAAATAAAATGTGCATTCTAAATAAATGGGTTGAAAATTTTTGAAGCCCTTTAAAGTAGAATGAAAACAAAGGAATAATATTGAAAGGGTATAGAATATTTTCTTTTTGGCAAGTAAACTCTTTCGCATTAATCTTAGGAAGTCAAATGTTGGCGTAAATGTCAATGTTTTTCAAAGAAATGAAAACATGTTTTTCAGTTACTTTAGTGAAAGATAAAAATAAATAAGGACTCCATAGGCTCCATTAAATACACTTAATCTATTTTTTTTGCGTTACTCGTTAGAAATTTTAAAGTATTGATTTCGTTCTTACATTGTGGGGGATATTACCGGAATGAATTCTTAGAACAATACATAGACGATCGACGTATGATTAAAAAAACTAATAATTTATTTCTACTTTCTAAATATATTGGAAGGAAGAAAACATAACTAAGAGGTTTATCGTAACATTTAAATCATTACTAAGAGAAATAACCGTTATATAAAGATAAAATTTATTATGAATTTTATTTAATCCTTACGTACATAGTGTCGTAAATTATAGGTATTATTGATAATATTTTCACTTATTGATAATGTTGAAATTTTTTTTTTACTTCCAGGAAGTCATAGATTGCGGTAATCCGCAGAAAAACATACTTTTCATTGTTATCCATGGATGGATAGAAACTTAATATTTAATTATTTTAAGACTTTTCCGAACAGCAAGTATCCGAAGTTATATATTTCTTTCGGAGCTTCTTGACCTTTCGAAGGTCTTTAATGTAGAACTCAGCAAATTAAACGCTACATTTTCTGTATTGAGAGTCTATGTCTTTCTGCAACCAAAAGTAACACGAATAACTGTAACTGGTAACAATATGTGTGTAATGATAAATTAATATGCAGAATATATTTTAGTTAGTTATCTCGTTTATTTGTTAGAAATAATAAAACATTTACTATACCCAAACGTATATACGCTACATCTCCATACCGTTACAGAAAAACTAATTATTCTCTTCCAACATGGAGAGCAGGATTTATAATACTGATATGCACTTTACTGGATGACGACTCATTTGAAAAGTTTAGCCTCATATTGGTGCTGGTAATTCTATAACGTTTTTACCGGAAATTAGGTAAATTATGTGCATAATTTTACTTTATTGCACTTCTCCGTGGCCTTCGTAGCGAAGGCAGCATTGAATATGGTAATCCCCCGCTGACACACAAACAATAAAATAAAAAATCATTATTAAAATCGTTATAATAGAGCTAGAACCTACACAATAAGAAAATAAATAGGGAGAAATATATCCAAATATTGAAATTTTTTTAATTATTATTAATATATGGGGAATATGAAAGATCTTTCCTACACATAAAGATTATATTAAATAAAAATTGGTACATAACTAAAAGACCAAGGTATTAATCCTTTATGTTTCTTATGGAGTTATTTCTTAAAATATATTGACTGATAGATCATGAATTATATATCCTATTTTGTAATTGTTTTTATAGGGAAAAATATTCATGTGTGCATGAGTAAAGCTTATAATTAGTATTAAAACTATTGAATTTTATTTATATTATTTACTAGATGCGTATGCCCGTTCTTCGTTTGGGTACATTGAAAAATATAACAATTCTGATACTAGAATAATTTTTAATGAGGACTTTTTTAAATTTTTTAAATAACATTTTGAATAAATTTGGAAAAACAGTAAATTGGACTCCGAGGAAAGAATGATTTAATAAACAAAATATCAAGTTGAAGATATAAATTTAAACTCAATGGGGTGATTTTTGCATTTAATTCATTAAAAAATTGTTAAGCTTTCATATTTAAAAAAAAATTATTTTTTCAACAAATCCAGTTTTTATAAAATAACAATAATTAATTTTTAATGAAATTGTAAGTAATGATGAAATGTTACATTAACCTTGACAAATATTAAATTCAATAAGAGAGACCGTTTTATACACTTTCTTAACAAAGGGGATTTTAAAAATTGCTTAGAGGAGAAGAAATTTTACATGAGAGAGAAAGAAGGAAATAAAAATTTGCTCTCTGGCTGTGCAGTTAAAATTTTTTTTTAGATTTCCACTAATAAATATTTCCCCCATTTCTGATTTTAAAAGAGGCCCCCTATCTCTTTCATTTATTGTGTGATGACTAGTTAATTTGAATCAATCGATTTCTATACTAAAAAAATTTTTAAAAAAATTATTAAAATTATTTAAAAAAAAAATTTAAAATCAAAATTAATCCTTTTTAGCTCGATTTTAAACAATTTACCGAAAATCGGCTAATTACTTTACAAAATCTATTTTTTGACATTTCGTTCATGACCTAGCAAGAGCGAGGAAGAAAATCAATAAAAAAATATAAATAATTAATTTTTTATGAAAATGGGTTGAAAGGGAAAAGTTTTTGAGTAAATCAATACTCTGTTGCCACGTGTGGAAAGCAAATCTTGAAGAAAGATGGGGAGGGGGCTGAAAAAAATTCACCAAAAAAAAAATCCTAGAAATTTTTTTATAAGCTTACGGTTCTTTCCACACATAGCAATACATACAATTTTGTATAGACAAAATTACTTTCAAATTTATACTCAAGATGTTCGGAAAACAATTTATTTTCGTATACTTCAGACACAGTATATAAGAATAAATTACAATGTTTCAGATGATATTAATAAAATTATTTATTATTTTGTGTTTTTTTTTCAAATTCACTATTTAAAGAATTCCAGTAATTTACTAGCATATCGATTTTTTTGAAACTTTACTAAAAACCCGATACTAAATAAAGTCAGTAAATTTATAAGCTTTAATGGTGACCTATTAGAAATTTTGGAAAACTCTTTATTATATAGTCAAAATCTTTAACTTCTATATAATACTTTTTTAAAAAATTTATAGAAAACATTTAAATAACATTTTTACTCTGCGACTGATAGTTTTTTGTATGTTGCTTAAAATAGAAAAGTAGATTCTTATACTAACGATTAGAAGCTTTTCCTTTCAAAAGATTTAATAAATTTAGTTAATCAAAATATATAATCTTGCAATTTTTTGTTACAAAAATTATATCAATTTTTATGTATTAAAAATGGTTCTAAAAGATTTTGTGCCAATATACTAAATGCTCAAAAATATCATCAAGTGTACATTAGACATTATTTCGTTTTTTTTTTCTCTCGATTTACAAATGATTTGTATTAATATTGATGAAAATAGTATTTTATACGGATAATTTCTTTTAATTTAAATAATACCAGTCATTGAGTTTTGTCAGGCAGATTACTGCTGTTATAATGCAAGGAATTATGGACAAAACATTTTTCTCTTTAGATTTTCATTTCTTTTTATTTTTTTTACACAAGGTATTCATTTCTTCTAGATATCTTTTTCAAAAAATCATCACTTTTCATTAAATCCGCACTTTGTCTGATTAGTCGTCAAATCCACATTTCCCACCGAAGTATCTCTTGTTTTGAAGGCTTCTCTCCCCTAAAAAACCTCGATTTGCGCAAAACTTCGTCACTCATCAAATTCTTATTGTTCTTCAAGTGGGTCATTCCATTCTTCCATCATATTGTCAAATGCGTCCCTCTTCATATCTTTTCAATTGCGGTAAATGGTTAGAACATCACTTTGACGAAGGCTATATGAAATGAAAAAGGGGAGGAGAAGATATGAAACATCATTATACACTTCTAAGCAGCATATCAACTGAAATCTGAAAAATTCTGTCAAGACAAAATACATTTTCCTGAATTGAGCCATTCTGATAAAAAAATTTAAGGAACAAAACATTGATGCTAGAAGATAAATTGATGTACAATAAAAGATAAAACTAAGTTTGAAAAATGCATGAACTTAAAAATGTGACTCAAACAACAATAAACAAAATTTGCAATTTGTGTCATAGCTTTGCAAGTTGAGGATACGTTACTGTCTCTCCCTACACCATCCCCTCTACATTGCCTAATCATAGATATCTTATGACTTTAAGCAATTAAAATCTTTAATAAAATTAGAACTTCAGGAATAGTAAACATAATTAAGTAACTTAGATAATTTTAATAATTTATACGCAAACAACATCAATTATTCAACACCTTTAAAATTATTTTATTAGATTAATTAAATGATTTGCAGATATTTAATTTGTTTATACTGAAAGCGATTCAGTATGGGATTTTTAATAATTTTTTTTTTAATTCTAAGGGAATAATATGTTTTTAGAAAGTAAATATATTGACAATATTAATAAACTAAAAAATTGTAAATGTCTTAGTTGGTTTGAAAGTAATTTATATAAAGTGTCTATAAATTATATCTTTATTAAAATTCATAAACCTTAAGTTAATACATTTCTTAAGATTTTATTAAATTCTTTATTAATATTTTTAAAAAATGGCTGACATACTTTTAAATTTAATGAAGCATGTAGGTGGTAAATAGTTATCAAACAGTTATATTTTCCTTCGTAAATACGACCGATTAAAAACCGGAGTATGCCCTTTTTAATTTAAGTTTACTTAAGGTGTAAATTATTTCACTGAATTTACTTTAGTTCAATTGTGAAATACCCAATTAGTCATTTCATGATTTCAAAAATAATTTACATTCAATCTGTTTAATCTTACAATAAGCAAAGAGTTTGTTGACAATTTTCGTCGACATGCTTAAAAGGTAATATTTAAATATTTCACAAAAAGAAAAAATTGCGCAGCTAGAAAACTGTTTTAGCTTTTATAAATTAAAAGAACATTTACAGTTATGTATGTAGCAATAAATTATATTTCTTCATCTCCAAATAAAATCATTTGATTAATTTTACATACATAAAGATTAAATACATTCATGGCATAATATCAAGTTGCTCCCTGAAAGAAGTAAGTTACATAAATTCAAATTAAGATATTGTTTCGTTTGTATTACAAATGAAAAGTATAAAAGCTGTCTCGGCGTTAATAAGATCATCAAAAATGCCATCCAATCATGTCAGATTTCAAGAAGGCAAATGGTCCTTCCGTCAAATTGCGCATCATATCGGTCACTCAAATGTTACTGTCTATCACTGTTGGAGGAATTGTGTACAAAGAAACTATTGCTCCCGACTCGTTGGCTCAGGATGAGCTACACGGTATACAAGCAGAGAGATCAAAACTTTGTATGGCAAACATGATACACACTGGTTGCTACTATTCCGGACAATATATGAACAGTGATATCCTTTCTGCATCATCATAAGTATCAGCACCATTAGCTGCATGCTTCCGGAATTCTTGAACGAATATCATTACAGAGATAACCCCAGTAACGGAGACACCACAGCAAAGTCGCCAGAGACTACATAAGGGTATGGGGTACGATTTCGTCCATATCCCCTCACCGTTGGTTTTTATTAGACATTTGATAGCCCATAAGTACGTAAGTGAGGTTCTTCGACCGATGAGCATTCATTTTGTGAGGCCCACCGCAATCCTTTATTTCTACAAGACAACGTTTGTTTCATTCCGCTGCCATCTTAAGAGCTTCACTGGCAGCCATAGGCCCTCAAAGGTCAGTTGCAGAGCCAGTTAAAAAACTTATGGGATATTATAGGTCGTTTTGTTAAGATTCTAACGCTATCAAAAGATTTTCAGGAAATACCTGCCATTGTCCAATCTATATGGTGTGATTTGAGTCAAGACACCATTATTCCGTTGCCAACCCCATACCATGACGTGTGGCAGATACATCAGTAATATATATATATATATATTGTAACGAATTTCACTGTTGGGTTCACCTATTGGCTCCCCACCCACCCCGCCTCTGAAGAAGCAAGTTCAAGCAGTTAGACCTATTCCAGCAAAATTTCAACCATATCAGGCCTACATCGCAGTTCCCAGGAAGATACGGGATGAAGGGCGGCTACGCCGCCTGGGCACCCGTAGAGCTTTTCATAAGATAAGATTCATAAGACTGTTGGGTTCAGGGATTGAATAGACTTTAATCAGGACAGCGATAAAACAGTTCTTTATTATCAGCCCAATGAAGAATACAATGTTCAGAAAGGCATAAGAACAGCCGAAGTCACAGTAATACAACACAACAGTAACACAACGCAATGTACTGATCCAGCGGGGAATAGATCAAATTCAAAGCCGTAGGCTTTCGTACTCTCTTCGGCATAAATCACAACGGAATCACCCGTAAAGTAACAGAGGCTGCGGGCGCGTCTGAGCTTCAAGAAATCTGCCTAACAACAAAACTCGTGTTGCATTTCAGTATGCCTTATATCGACACGGCGAAAGTGGTAGAACATTCCAGAAAATAGGAGAACCGGAACCGGTCGTCAAATAGCGCCAATATCACCAAATTTGGCGACACGGCGACAAATGTGGCGGCAAAATGTTGCCAAAACTGTCGCCAACTAATCGATATCTTGCCAACTTGGCGAGATACACAAAGAGCCCCATGTTATTTACAAGGTCCTATAGCAATTGATCTAATTCACATGTTTACATGCAATAAACATTAATCCTGCATTATTTTTCAAGCAGAATAGTAATTTTGACATAATTTAACATTATAAACACATTTTAAATACCAAAATCGTAACATTGCCCCCTCCTCAAAGACTGCACGTCTCGGGGAATACACTTGAGCAGAAAGCCATTTAAATCAAACAATTATATTATTTTAAATATAAGATAAACAAATAACAATGGAAGTATACTCAACATAACAAATAAAAAAAAACTATTTACAGGACTATTTACAAAAGGAAATGGTTGAAGGTGATGAAACCATGGTTTAAATTGATCCCTAAACTAAGTATTGTTACCATAATAAGGAGCTAAGCGATCGTAATGAACGACTCTAGGCTTAGCATTCGTAGACTTACGGATTCGAACCACGACGTAGTTCAGTCTTTTCAGAACTGTATAAGGCCCTTCCCACGATGCTTGAAGCTTCGGAGAAAGTCCTTTACGTCGGTACGGGTTCCAGAACCAAACCTTGTCACCTTCGTTAAATGTATGTCCTGTAGCTCTTGCATCGTATCGGATCTTCATCTTGTCCGTCGCGATGTTAATTCGATCTCGGGCAAATTGATGAACGTCTTCTAACCGTGCCTAGAGATTCTCAACATAGTCTTCAGGCAAAGAAGGCGCATCTGGTGGACGTCCGAATACGAGATCATAGGGGAGACGGAGTTCACGACCAAAGAGCATATTTGAGGGTGTAAAGCCGGTAGTTTCATGGACGGTACTTCTGTAAGATAGCAGGAACAGCGGTAGTTTCTGATTCCAGTCTTGTTGGTTCTTTGAAACAAGGTGAGAGAGACTATTCAGGATCGTTCGATTAAATCTTTCTACCATGCCATCCGATTGTGGATGTAGAGAATTTGTTCGTGTTTTATCGATTCCAAGAATTTTACAAAGTTCTTGGCAGACAGCAGAAATGAAATTTCTCCCCTGATCGGAATGGAGTTGAAGGGGTGTTCCGAACCTTGAAATCCAATTCTCCACTAACACTTCAGCAACAGTTGTCGCTTCCTGATCGGGAATCGGATATGCCTCAGGCCATTTCGTGAAATAATCCATGACAGATAAAATGTATCGGTTATTGTCTTTTGATCGTGGAAAAGGTCCCAAGATGTCGAACGCAATTCTTTCGAATGGTGCCCCTACATTGTATAGGTGTAGCTTTCCGCGACTACGTCTGTTCGGTCCTTTACGGGCTCCACAGGTATCGCAGGACTTGCACCATTTTTCGACATCAGTTCATACGTTATTCCAATAAAACCGTTCTCGAACTCTCTGCATGGTCTTCATAACTCCGAAATGGCCACTTGTTGAACTATTGTGTAATTCCTTTAGTACGTCAGGTATTCGTAATCGAGGGAGTACTAACTGCCACCTTGATGTTTTGCCATCTTCGGATTCCCATTTTCTATACAGGACGCCGTTTCGAATGTGAAGAGAATCCCAAAGAGCCCAATACCGTTTGATACCAGGACTTAAACTAGAGATGTCTTGCCAAAAGGGTCTTACACTAGACGACTCCATGTGTTCAATAATGGGTTTTAGGTCAGGATCCTTCATTTGTGCTTCGCGAACTTCTTCATCACTCCAAGGGTCTAAATGTGATGTAGCTGACGCAGTGATCCGGCGCACAACCGGCACCGTTTTCCCATATTTCATCTCAGCTGTAGAGCAAAAGCGACAATTCCCTGAACAGGGTTTTCTGGACAAGGCGTCTGCATTTCCGTGCAAGGATCCTTTGCGGTGTCGGATGTCAAAATCGTACTCTTGGAGTTTCTGTATCCACCGAGCAATCTGTCCCTCTGGGTTCTTGAAAATCAGAAGCCGTGTGAGAGATGCATGGTCTGTTCGGAGCAGGAATTTTCGCCCGTAAACGTAACTGTGAAAATTTTCAACAGCTTTAACGATGGCAAGTAATTCTTTCCTGGTGACGCAATAATTTCGCTCGGGCTTCGACAGGCACTTACTCCAGTAAGCGATGACACGTTCTTGGCCGTCGATTTCTTGAGATAACACTGCTCCTACGTTTCCATGGCTGGCATCCGTATCTAAGATAAACTGTTTATCAGGATCCGGATAAGATAAAATAGGCGCGGATGTTAAAGCCTCCTTTAAGCTGTTAAATGCTACCTCACAATCCTCGGACCATACAAATGGCCATTTGTGCTCAGTCAACCTATGAAGTCGTCTTGCGATTAAAGAAAACCCTTTTACGAACCTTCTATAATAAGTACAGAGCCCTAAGAAGCTTCTCAACTCGTGCACATTCCGAGGTTGGCTCCATTCTTTAACCGCTGCCACTCTTCGGGGGTCAGTTCTTACGCCTTCAGCCGAAATTATGTGTCCGAAGTAGCTCACTTCACGGCGAAAAAGATTACATTTGGCTAGATTTAGCTTCAAATTGGCTTGTTTCAATTTTTCTAGCACCATCCTCAGATTGTTAAGTTGTTCTTCAAAATCTCGCCCCACGATAATTATGTCATCTAGGTAAATAAGACAAGCTTCAGGATAGAGTCCTCTCAACACCGTCTCCATGAGGCGCTCAAAAGTAGCAGGTGCGTTGCATAGACCAAAAGGCATAACTTTAAATTGCCAAAGTCCTTGTCCGCTTGTTGTAAATGCGGTCTTTTCACGATCTACGGGATCCATCTCTACTTGCCAATAGCCACTTTTTAAATCAAGAGTAGAGAACCACACATTTCCAGATAATAGGAGAACCGCCCGGAACCGGAAGTCAAATATCGCCAATATCGCCAAATTTGGCAACACGGTGAAAAATTTGGCGACAAAATGCCAAAACTGTCTCCAACAACGATATCTATATATAGATACCCAAAGAGCCCCATGTTGTAAATAACATGGGGCTCTTTGGGTATCTATATATTGGTCCCATAGCAATTGATCTAATTCACATGTTTACATGCAATAAACATTAATC
>BMAW01019826.1:19059-29520 GCA_019974015.1 Nephila pilipes
CGTTTTTCACCAAATCCTCTCTTCTCACGAAATCCTCGTTTTTCGCCAAATCCACGCTTTTCACCAAATCCTCGTTTTTCACCAAATCCTCGTTTTTCGCCAAATCCTCGCTTTTCGCCAAATCCTCGTTTTTCGCCAAATCCTCTCTTTTCGCCAAATCCACGCTTTTCACCAAATCCTCGTTTCTCACCAAACTCTCGCTCTCCACCATATTCTGGTTTTTCGTTACACCTTCTCAAATCATTACATTGATGTTTTTCCCTATTTGAAATATCATCTGCTATTTCACTATCCATTTCTTCAGGATCGTAGTTTATTTCAGGGACGTCCACTTTATGGATACTTAGTGAAGTGATTGACTCGTGATGAATGTTTGAAGCGTCATTATCAGACGCGAAGGGATAAATTATTGGTAGTTCTACTAAGCTTAGTATCAAAAAGAATATCTGTTGAATTCCGACCATTTCTGTAAAAAAAAAAGAAGAAGAATTAGCATTATGTTTAAAGGATAATTATACAAAAGAGAAATTAACTTTCGCATGGTGAAAAAATTGTCTTTCATTATTAATATTCTTCATAAAAATATTTATTTTCGAGATAGTTTCATTGGTTACATTTGAGTGATTATGCAGCTATGATTCATTTTACATTCTGCCTTATACAAAGACGATTATTTAATATCAACTCACTTTCATGTTTTCTTATTTTGATGAGCTATAATGTCTACCATTACTTCATTATTTTTCATTAATTATAATTTATTATTAAATTTATTCGTTAAATTAATTTTTCTTCACATTTATTTACTCCATGAGTTTCTATTTGTTTTTAAATGCGTGTGATATTAAATATTTACTTACGATTTTTTCGCTCTGAAATTAATTTATAAAATGCATCAAAATAATTTATTTCGTAGTAAGATATTATTTAACGATACGTTTAAATAAAATAATTTTAAAACTTTGTTTCGTTTTTTTCGTTTTTTGTCATCTCAAAAAATATGTCAATTTCATGGGGGAAGAATTTCATATATTTTTTATATTTTTCGCAAGATACTTTTATCCTCCAACATTTTAGGTATTATAAAGGAACTGTCAAAATATGGAAAGTTATTACATAAAGGAAATACATTATTAATGCCTCAGAAACCATTTAAAACTAACTTTAAAATTACATTCTTATAAAAAATAAAATTTTGTTAAAATTTATTGATAAAAGCTTTGTTATTTTTAAACATTATGCATGTTTTTAAGAACTCTAAATTAATGTAAGTAATAAAATAATAGCATTCGATTTAATGTTTTCTACTTTTTTCATAAACCTAATAACAATTATGTATATTGTTCAACAAAACTAGGCTTTAGTAACAAATATTTTTAAGTAATCTATTTTTTCCATTTTATTAAATTTAATTGATGTTGCTTTAGAAACAATATTTTTAATAGGTGAAATTAATTGTGGCTTAAATTTGAACTCCATTACATTATGGTTGGTTACAAAAACTGAGAATCATTAATGTTATCCCTATATAATATATTTTAATTGTCTAAGATGACTGATTTCAATATATGCCAAAGGAAAAATGTTTTATTTTCTTCAACTTCTTTCCAAAGTATTTCAAGCACATTTCAAAGATTATTCAAGTTGTATAAGCATCTATTTAATTAACTTAAAAAATCGAACTTCAGTTAAGAACTACTTGCGACGAATTTACGTACGATTGTATCAAAATATGCTAAATTAAATATTAAAAATTTGTTATACCTTTATTTGCGTGCTCCAAGTATTCTCTGAATGGAGAACAGCTGCACAAGTATTGATGCATTGAAGAGAGGATGTATATATATACTCAAAGAGAGGTATTCGGTGAGAATTGATTCGCTATTATATATAAATATATTGATTTTTTACTTAATCTTATAATGGTTATAGCTGGAAATTCAAGCGAAGCCCCTTGGGAATAAAACGAGGCAAACTCTTTGATAATCTATGATTTCGAATTGTATAACTTGAGGCGATAGGAAAAACTCAAATGTATTTTCAGGAAAATGGTTTAAAACTTTTTATAGTTTCTACAAAGATTGAAACAATCACAATTTTTTTTATTTCAAAACTAAAACAAGATATCTGATGTGGCATTTCATTTTATTGGCAGAAAATAGTGTACCTTTTATTACTGGTTTATTTTAAAAGAAATCTATTTTAGGGAATAATAACTGCTGAGAATATTAGATGTGTAAATGTCTGTGTCAGAATACGAGGATCCAAATAATTCAAACAATTAACTTTCACTCATTGGAATGTCTGGATGTATATCATAATCACTTTTAATACCTTCCTTAAGAAAAATAAAGTCATCTTCATACGCAAAATCGTCCTCGTATTCAAGATTTTTTTTCTTTTTGGTTTATGTATGACATTTGAGTTGTGGATAGAATAAAAAACGTATGTTTGTGGCCGCGGTGGTCATGGTCGCAAACTTACACCCAACGTTGTTTCTGTCAAGTCATGGGTTCGATCTCTTATACCATTAAGACTTGTTGTGTATTGTGACTTACGTATGTTAAAACTGTCGAGTTCCCAAGTCATCCAGCAGTCGTAGTGTGGAAGTTTGAAGAAGGTAGTGCTAGTTTAGGTGTAGTCCTTGTCATTTATCCGAAGTTCACAATTACGATATCAGTCACCAAATGCCCTCTTAATCCTTCTATGAACGACATAAATTACTATCAATCAATAATAATGATCGGCTTAGATTCTGAAATATACAGTTACCGATATTATAATATCTCCTTAAATAGCTCGTAATCTCAACTCACTTAATATTTTCATAAATACTTTAACCTGTCATCTTTTAGAGTGATTGATTGAAGGAGGTTTACGAAGGAAAGCTAAATGATGCAGTTTCTTTCAGTTTTTAAATATTTGCCCCGAATTTCGAAAAATAAACGTTAGCTCATTCGAAATTGTAGAATCTGTATAATAGAATAAAATTATACAAAATGATATTATGAATGAAAAGTAAACCTATAATCATAAATCCAATTTTTCCTATATATAATAGAATGTTAAATGAATTTTAATTTTATACATCAGAATGAAAAACCGCTCACACATTTTTTCGAAGATTTTAATACCCATAAAATTGGTGAATACTTTCATGTTGTGACCTCGATTTACCCACTAAAGATACTAACTTTAGTTTTAATGATTAATAAATTCTCTAATTAAATCTCAGAACTAAAGCAAATGGCATGATTATTAAATTTTTCATTTAAGTTAAATTAAAACAAAGAATTAAAGCAAATAATAAAATATTGAAATGCAGAATATTCGGATATTAAAATTAAAGCAAATGATAAGTAATTAAATTATATATATTTTAAATTGAAGGTAATTATTACCATCAGAAAATGAAATCAAGTCACGAACATATCACACTTTACTTTGAAAGTGGCTGGATGACCAATTTATGCAACACCTAAAACAATAGGTCCATTGGGGGCTAATTATGAAGTTGTTTGATTTAGTAAAGTTAAATTTTAAACTTGATTCCATTTTTCGGAAATTCCTTATATTCTTGCTAAATGTAAGCCATCAATTTACTGTACATTAATTCAATATTTAGAGGTTTTGCATAATCAATACGAAAATGCTCTTAAACAACGTTTTTGAACATAAAATGTTATTTGTAAAAAACTAAAATATATTTTGCAGTACTTTTAAATATATTTTGCAGTATCTCTCCTACATCCGATGAATTTTTGTTTCCTTTTCCTTCTAGCCATGAAAACATGAATCTTATACTGTATACATCAAACATCTAATCGATATTTTCCATTTTTCTTTCACTCTAACGATGCAATTGCTTTTGAAAGCATTGGATCATCATCAATCATACATACATTAAAGTTATAAAAATAGTAAAGGAAGCAAAGATTCCTTCGACGGGAATTAATAGTTTCGTGTTTTTAAAATAATTAATAGAAATGATTAATATATATATAATATTTTTTTGTTTTATACTATTTGTAAACCCATTTTGCTTCTTATGTTTCTTAAGAAATTCGCCTTAGTATTTTTATAAAAGATACGGAATCCTCTTCTCTGTTTTAATCACTTTTTTAAAGTATAAGTTTAGAGATTAACTGCTTTTATAATTAATTAGCAAGTCCAAAAGATCTGATCATTTCGTTGAGAGAAAAAGCTCACAACATAGATGAGAATAGAAAATAATGAATGAAAACAATGACACAAATAAGAAAACCTTCATTTGGTGCATTAGTTTAATTTTTTGTATAAATACGACTAGCATTAACAAACACTTAATTTAGCATACTTGGATTAAGATAACAGTGATGCTCCTCCACGAGTTTTATTCGTGTACTTGAATTAATGCAACTAATGTAAGTGTTTGTCTGACTCACGCGAGTGACGTATCTGTGTAAATGTCTTATTTTGTAAGTACAAAATTCTTGGCTAGCTGCTTATTTAAGTGTGACGCCAGGAAGGATACAGGGTAGCCACAAAAAGAGAAATAGTGCCCTTTCCTCCTGAAAAATGCGATTCACATTTCTGAAAATCAAACCAGGAACGACCACCATTCAAGGGTCTTTTATGTGTACATTCAAAGAGTCCAGAAAGGACCATTTCAAATTAAAATTCCGCTCTTCTATGTTCGCAGGGAGCCTCATATCCCAAGAAATTAATTCCTCAGGAACAGGGCAGGAAACTAATCACTTCACAACATTCGTATAGGTAAAGTAAGGTAAGGTAAGAAATCCGTTTCCACTATTACTGTTATTGTTCAGCTGTTATCTGCACGGGAAGAAATACGATTATCTCAGTTACGCATACAGAATACTTGGAATTCGAATAACTGCGTGCTTGCTGAAATAAGTAGTTTGAAAGTGTTGCCTCATGGCACGGTGAGAGGGTGGCAGGTGATTTAAAGAGGGCCTCCCAAAAAATAGAATAACATTTTGTTCTGTAAGTTGTCTTTTCTTCTATACATAATCATCAAACAGGGAAGTATAATGTATAGTTATGCAAAAAAAAAAATACAATTAATGTACAGTT
This sequence comes from Nephila pilipes, assembly GCA_019974015.1. Lineage (NCBI taxonomy): Eukaryota > Metazoa > Arthropoda > Arachnida > Araneae > Nephilidae > Nephila > Nephila pilipes. The sequence continues at coordinate 24,136 of BMAW01019826.1, forward strand.
CTTTTCCAATATGATTAGTAAAATTACATTTACACTTATTCTTACATTTAGTTATTTATCCTAGGCGACTGAATTGACAGTAAAAATAAAAAGGAAACAGTTAAAGTAATAAAGATGACAGAGAAATCAGATTGCTTGTAAGCTTCATAGGCATAGTAAATTAGAGATTCGAATAATAATGAGAGAAGGAGATCAATCGATAACTGAAAGTGAAATCGGACACGATATGACTGGGACCCACGTCTAATAAAAGTCAGTTAAGTAAAATTTTCTATTTACTTTTGTTGAAAACACTTAAGGGTTCGACAACCACAATCACAACAGATTCATCGATGAATGTTGGCTATTTTATCAAAAGAATAATAAAGATAACAAAATATTAGGGTTTCGGTTCATTTAATATTTACTTAGTGTTTGAACAGTAAGTGTTATTAAGAATCAAATGCTAAGCACTGCAAGGGTGTCTCAAAATGTCTTTGAAATTTAAATCTTATATACATTAAAAAAATGCTTTATTTTTAAATACTAAATGATTCATATAAGTAATGTAACATAATAAATAAAATTTCTCATAACACCTTACAGGCACTAAATTCAACTACATTTTAAAGGTCAAACAAGAAACATGAAAACGAGAAATAGCAAAAGTAGAGTAATTTATTTCCATAAGTTTTATGTATACTAAAATATTTTTCAACCACTACTGTAACTAATTCTTTTCATTTAGTTACTTGTAAATAGGAAAAATAAGTAGAAAAATTAGTTTGTAAAAAATATCTTGTTATATATTTTTACTGTCTGTGATTAAATAATTGCTGAACCACTTTCTCAAATAATTTTGAAATAATGTAATCTTTTATATAAGTTTGAATATTTTTTTAATTATTTAACGGTTATGCAAACCTACACCATTGACAAAAGTTTTCGCTACAAAAGTTTTAGGGAGCTTTGCGGATGTGTGGAAGGAGCCATGAACGTATTTCAGTCAAAAGAAAATTTCCAATTTATTTTAGGAGAATATTTCTGACCCCCCCCTTTTACACCAACAACAGATAACAACAACATCTATTTACTTAAAAACCTTTCTTTTTGAACTCATTTTCCTAAAATTAATTCATTTTATTTTTTAAATACTTTTTTCTATGTTTTGAAAAATTTTCTTAATAATGTTGAAGAGATATTTTTGCATACTTTGTTGTCTAGCTCTTCAAAGAAATGCTAAAAATTATGATTATTGCACCATCTGAGACCGGTAAATTAATGAGCCAATTTTTTTCGCGTTTTTTACTAATGCACTGATAAGTATCAATACCGTTTCATCTACAAAACTATCGTTCCAAATGAAACTGTATTCATATGGTATACGGAATGAATATTTTGCCAACCTTTAAAAAAATAAATTATAAAGAGATTCCAATAATCTCTTAATTTGAATGTTTACTTGCCGTTCATTTAAAATTACTGAAAATATTATTAAAAAATTAGTCATCTTTAAAAACACTTTATGCTTCTAGATGGAATTGTGTAATAAATACTATATTATAAAATCTACTGTTAATAATAAAAGAAATTCTACTACAGTTTAAATCTTCCAATATACAGAAAACTGAAAGTCTTAATAACCCTGATTTTTGTTGAAAATACGAGACAAATATTATGAATAAGTTCTAAGTAGTATTGTTATAATATTATATAGTTTCCTTTAAATTATATTTGATTTGTTTCGGAAGGTTCAAGTGATTATTTAGAATTTTCGAAAGTATTAAAGTACAATTATATAATTATCAAAACATCAACTAAAACTGTAAAACTTCTTATGTTTGATTTCCTTTTTGTGTACTAATGAAGTTACTAAAATTGTGTACTGTACTTCAGTAACCTACACAAATAGTTATTGGAATAAAATATGAATGCTATAAAACTTAATAATGAAATATACCATTCTAAATATGTATATAATTCAATAAATTACGGGATTTATTATTTATATAGTCTTTATATACGTTATAAATTTATAAATAAATATTATCCAGGAGAAAGAGAAAAAGGTTTTCAAAATTAAAGAAAAAAAAACCTTTTACAGATTTAAACACCAAATTATGTTAAATTTTGGTGTAATAATGTTATATGAAACAAATTTTCATCCTTAAGTTAGAAATATTTTTGATGATTTAAATGAAAGCGATTTTTTTCTTAAGAAATGAAAGAAAAAAAATGACTCAAAACTTAATTTAGATTTAAATATTTTAAATATTCCTGAAATCTCCGAAGAATTACTTCAAAATCCTTCTAGAACAGCATTTCAAAGTAGATTTCTTTTCCTTTCACGAAGCGTATTTCAAAAACTAATTAAGGTATAGAAACTGGTGATTTATTTTTACTTCCACAGAGACACAGAGGAAGAAAAAAATATTTCCCCATAGCTTCATCGATTAAAATTCTAATTTGTTTGTAAAACGCAATTCATTCCGAGAAGATACCGTGGCCTTCTGAAATATCAATATTCATAAGATTCCATGTAAAACTCTTAAATGTAAGAAAGTTAAGCCTAAATATTTCTTTCACTGCATTTTTAATAAGCATTTTATTCCATTCTTTATTCATTATGAATAATGTTTGTTAAAATAATAATTTTGAAAAGAACTATTTTATTTTTACAGAACTGTGTTGGATAAGGTTCAAGAATAATATAGAATAAAGTCAAATTCGTGAAATACTTTTTTGCTTGAAATTTTATAACTTAGCATTAACTAATGTAAAGTTATTTTTTCGTTTGGAAATTATGGCAATAATTCATATATAATTTCACTTTATTTTTCCTCGTGTGTATTCGGTTAAAACATCTAATTTATGACGAGTCTTGGGAAATCGAGATGTAATGTTATTTGCTTGTGAAACAATGGATTACAACTAGCAACTTAATAATATAAATAATAAAATATATTAAATGTAACAAGCCTAACAGGGATTATACAAAACACGTGTATTTATATTAGAAAATGCTTTTGAAAAAGAAGAAACCTTTGTCTAAATAAAGAGAAAAGTGACAGTCTATCTGTGATTGCTTAAAGGGATCTGTTTTCAAACATTAGTTAATTTTTAAAAGATACATAGAAAAATTAGGTGATTTTATTCAAATTAAATAACGCAAAAATATCCAACCTATTAAAGTAAAAATTTGGATAAAATGATAAGTAAAAAGTTATGAAATGTGACTTTCACGAAAATGTTTGATATGTTACATCATTTTACTTTATATCTAAATAACATCTAAAATAATTTATCAATGCATCAAGTTTGAAAAAAAATGTGTATGACTCTTCAAATTAGTTTTCTCGTAATAATGGATGTTAGTTATGCTTTACAAAGCCAAACCATATATTTACTGTTAATTCAGAAAATACTTTAACTTCAAGACGTCAATGATTTTCTTTCTTACAGATTGTTAAATCTTCTTTAGATTATAGAATACATGGTTATTAAAAATGAATGAACTGATGTCAAAATTCCATGTTTTCAAAAGTAAATGACACATAATGATAAGAAATACATGAATACAAAGGAAAACTGTGGAAGTTTTATATTGTGAAAAATAAATGGTATCTGTGTTTTATTTGTGAAGCTATTTCATGAATACTGTTTTAGAAGTTTTCACGGAGCTACCTTGCAGTTGAATTGGTCGCAATGAAACAAACGACTTTATGTTACACATCTGGCCTATTTCTCCTTTAGCGGTTTGTATAAGAAAAAGCTGCCATTAACCTCAAATTTATGTGAATATAAATAACAGATTTCTACTGCTATACAATCAATTACCATCGACAATTTGCAACGTGTTTGGCAGGAATTTATGTTTCGACCTGACATAACATATGTAACTAAACGAAATTATCTTGAACACTTGTAAAAAAATTTCTATATTTTTATATATATTCCTTTCAATTCTTGTATTGCTTGAATAATCATGTAGATTTTATATATATATATATATATATACCACTGACTGACTCATCACGAGATCTCAAAGACTATACAACCGATTGACTTGAAAATTAGCATAGTTATTCATTTTGCGATGTAGACGCTTACTAAGAACGGATTTTACGGAAGTCTTATCCAAAATGTAATTTTCATCCTTTAATTTACTCTTGTCCATCGGTTATGTTATTTTTGGCGACTTTATCGCCAAAAATAAAATGACCGACGCCAAACGGAATATATTTTTTTATATGTATACTGTGTTTTGTCACCAATTAAGTTTACTTGGTGAGATTTGAGCTTGAGAAATGGATGACTTGTTTTTCCTTTTAATAATTATAAAATTAATATTTATGTATTATGTATATTTATAATATTTTTTAAAATTTAACCTCATTCATTTTGTGTAGTATCTTAAAATACCGAAAAAATACGAATAGTAATTGTATGTTTGTTTAATTGAATAAAATGCTAACTTATTAATGCAGATAATAAGAATCATAAGTATTACACATATTATATAACACATCAATCAATAACTCCCGAGACTAACCCAGAGATGGCGCTCGTAGTAAACCAGTAACCAGATCTTTCTAGAGTACGAACCTTTGCTTGAAAAGTGTCAAAATTGTAAGTCTATCGGACCAGAAACAGCTGAGTTATCGAGGTTGGAGTAAAGTCGTTTTGTAGTTTGTTTAAAAAATGGAAAAAACCGAGTTTCGTGTTCTGATAAAACATTGTTTTTTAATGGGTAAAAACACCGTGCAAGCGAAACAATGGATTGAAAAATGTTACCCGGACTCTTGTCCATCAAAAGCAACGATTTGTCGGTGGTTTGCCGAGTTTAAACGTGGTCGTACCGACACAAATGACGAGGAACGCTCGGGTAGACCTGTGGAAGCCGTTACACCGGAAAATGTGAGTGAAGTGACAAAAATTATAATGAAAGATCGTAAAGTGAAGCTCCGTGAGATTGCTGAGATGACACAGATATCATATGGAAGTGTATTTACTATCCTTCATGAAAAATTGAGCATGAAAAAGGTTTTTTCCAAGTGGGTGCCGCGATTGCTTTCGATGGAACAAAAACAGCAACGAGTCGATGATTCAGAAAGCTGTTTATCGCTATTTACTCGCAACAAAAAAGATTTCTTGCGTCGTTACGTGACCATGGACGAAACATGGATACATCACTACACTCCAGAGTCGAAGCGGCAGTCATCTGAGTGGCGCACAGCTGGCGAAAGCCGTCCGAAAACGCAGCAGTCAGCTGGCAAAGTCATGGCGTCAGTTTTTTGGGATACGCATGGCGTGATTTTCATTGACTACCTCGAAAAAGGTAAATCGATCAACAGTGATTATTATATTGACTTGCTGGTGCGTTTGAAGGAGGAAATCGCAAAAAAA
>BMAW01019826.1:29664-77223 GCA_019974015.1 Nephila pilipes
GTGTCAAAATTGTAAGTCTATCGGACCAGAAACAGCTGAGTTATCGAGGTTGGAGTAAAGTCGTTTTGTAGTTTGTTTAAAAAATGGAAAAAACCGAGTTTCGTGTTCTGATAAAACATTGTTTTTTAATGGGTAAAAACACCGTGCAAGCGAAACAATGGATTGAAAAATGTTACCCGGACTCTTGTCCATCAAAAGCAACGATTTGTCGGTGGTTTGCCGAGTTTAAACGTGGTCGTACCGACACAAATGACGAGGAACGCTCGGGTAGACCTGTGGAAGCCGTTACACCGGAAAATGTGAGTGAAGTGACAAAAATTATAATGAAAGATCGTAAAGTGAAGCTCCGTGAGATTGCTGAGATGACACAGATATCATATGGAAGTGTATTTACTATCCTTCATGAAAAATTGAGCATGAAAAAGGTTTTTTCCAAGTGGGTGCCGCGATTGCTTTCGATGGAACAAAAACAGCAACGAGTCGATGATTCAGAAAGCTGTTTATCGCTATTTACTCGCAACAAAAAAGATTTCTTGCGGGAAAAAAAAAGGGGGGGGGGAGATTTGGAAAAGCGTTGGAACGATTGTATCACCCTAAAAGGTGATTAACTAAAGGTGTTATGTTGATGAATAAAAAAAAATTTTGCACAAAAAATGTTTTCAATGTTAGTCTCGGGAGTTATTGATTGATGTGTTATTACGATTACAATGAAAAAAATTATGTACAGATATGGAAGTACATTAGTTTTCGGACAAAAATAATGATTTCCCTGGTATGAAATTTAAAGTTCTTTGGATAAATTATAAATATTAGATAGTCTATTACTCGAAAGGGACTCGGTTGCAAGTTCTCGCATTGTTTTCAATGAATCATAGGTTCATGTCCTGATGTCTCTTAAGACCCATCGTACAGCGAGGCTGATACACGTTAAATCTATCAAGACTGAAAGTCCTCACGTTGAGACAACGTGGAAAGAAATTTGGAGAGTAGGACATCAACTTACGTTTCAGATATGGAAGCATGTGAGTTCCATGGTCTGAAATTTAAAGTTCTTTGTGTGACGTCCGTCCTTCATTATTTAATTCTATCGACAAATTTCAGTCTAATTAAGTAGTCAATACTTACTAGACTCCAACTGAAAATACGTAAGATCAAGACAAAATACTATTTTAACCACTGAAGAATAGATGTCAAATATATACCAGCCTACCATTATCCTTTATACCCCCTCTTTCTTTAAATTCTATTTCATTTATATATCACAATCTCTAATTCAATTTACTGAATTTTTGTCCTCATCTAATTTATCTAATCATATTACATTTTTATTGGGAAAAAAACTGTAATTTTATGAAACTCAAATTACTCGTTTCACAAAGTCTCCATAGTTATTGAAAGGAAATACGCGAATAGCCCAACGTCATATTTGAACCCATTAAATCTCCTGAATGTTGTCATTGTTACTTTACCGGGTTTCAAACTTGTTATGAGAACCACCACCAATAGAGCTCTTGTGTTGTTTTGAAATGTGACTTCAAGAATAAAATCAAATTTGTACTAAATAAAAAGATGGATGCAAAGAAAGAATATGCATTCGTCAGAAAAAGAAATGGGAGACTTTCAATATTCCTTAATTTTCATCGCATCTGTATTAAAGGGGTTTCAATATTAATGACTTATAAATCGAACTAATTCATAATGTTAATCGATGAATTAATTAACTTAAGAAACATTTCTTATACCTTTTTTCCAAGTAAATGTACGATATATTATTTTAAGGAAACTTAACTCGTATTTAGTCGTACAAACGTCAAAAAAAAGTGACACGTCCTTAATAACTTTCACAATTTTCATTACAACAGATCAATGCTAAAAGTTCAAAGGTAACTAAGATAAGATGAAACTACAAATTGTTCTACTTCTAATGTGGTTAAAATTTTTGTACTTGCTAAATTAGAAGTACTTTAAATAAATTTTTTTAAAACAACATTGCTTACATATGTAAAGAATCAAAACAGCTGATCGTGACGCCCTTTTGGAACTATAACATAATACAATTGCCTTTTCTAGCTATATAAAATGATTTTTAAATTCATTAAAACAATTTATGTCAATCGACAATTTGTTGCGGAAAGAATTTAAGTAACTAGTGATAGAAGTTTGTGTACATATCGTATTGCCCTTACTATTTTTCTATCGCCAAATGCTAACAATTTCTTCCGTTTTATATCAGTTTTTATCAGTACTATTTATATGCCTCTGTTTAATTCCCGAACATTTAAAAGAATTAAAGTGTTAAGGAACTTGTAAATCTAATAAGCATTCTGAAACAAAAGAAGCTACAGAAGAATCAAAAACTTTCAATATCAACTATTCAGTGTCTATATCAAAGGTGTGCAGAGTATTTGTGTGCTGAAGAGAATGAAGCTTTTTTAAATTATTCTCATAATTTTAAGTAAATAATAATCAACATTTCTCGGTTATGCAGTTCGTTAACATCATGTGCTTTGTATATGAAAACGGAAAATCCAAGGAAGTACGACATAACAGAGGTAGAGCGGTCTTATAGAGACCGCTCTTCTTTATAATTTTTTAAAAGTTTTTTAATTAAAATATTATTCTGTTATTTTACTTAAACATTCTTTGAGCTTTGAAATTTCAGTACAAATAGGTTTTTATATTTTAATGTGAAATGAAACTTTTCCTAGAAAATTTTGCTAAATTCTAAGATTTTCCAATGAAAATCACATGCAACAGTAAATTTTATAAAATTAATAATGAAATTGAATCAGATTTGTATTAATTGATGTGTTCTATTTATTTAATATGTAAAGAAAATTTCAATATTGCAACACAATAAGTATTTGACAGTACCTAAATTATCAGTATTTTAAGGATTTTCTAGAAGCAAGCAATTTAGTATTTTAGCCTCGTTTTCTTTAACGCACATTCATTGCATAACTCTTGTGTGCTTTCCAAACAACAGTGTCTTGGTAAAATAAACATAAACATGAGGTCTTCTTTTTTTCTTGCTTGGGACACAAGCAACATTTTTCTTTCCCTTTTAATTTGTATGTGTGTGCATTGCTCCTTGTTTTGAGACTCAGTTTCATTTCCTAAAAAGCGTTTTATCATCAGGCGCTATTCTCGATTTATTCTTGAATGTTTATCTTTTGCATGTAGTAGTATTTGGACTATCCATTTCACAATTATGCGTAAAAGTTCACCTGTAAAAAAACAGTCCCCATCATTTTTTGGATAGGAATTATCGATTTTTCTTAGTCAAAGAAGTCATTGATTGATTGAATTGATTTTTCACGTAATAGTATTTCACAGAATTATTTGTTAATTTTGGATGAGATGAATCATAGTCATATGAAGATATTTCCAAGTCGGTAGAGTGGGAATATTCACGGACAAAATATTCTTCCCCATCATATTATCCGCTATAAATCACTTCCAACTAAATCAAGAACCTTTTTGCAGCTCTTCCGCATTCCGCGGGTTTGATGGAAGAAATATCCTTGGGTCTAACTTCAGAGCCATGTATAATACTGCCGAAAATTCTTGGATTTGAAAACCAAAGTTAACCCGTAACGTCAACCGTAGGGACGTGTGGTCTCATAGACCATTCAACATGTTCTTCCCATCTTTCATATTACACGCTTTGTCTGATAGAATGGATTCTTCTCTGGCTTCAGGTTTTGTGATCTTGAACATAACTCTCTCTCATTACAACGTTTCGGTATGTGGATCCAGTCGAAATTCAAGCTCATCCTTCAACAGCGATCTGTGAGATCGCACCTGGCTTTCAGTGTTACAATTTTTGGCAGTATTATACATGGCTCTGAAGTTAGACCTTACTTAGAAGTTAGAGTTATAGAACTGTTAACATGCTGTGACAGTTGTGATTTCAAACAACCAGTTCAAAATACAAGGGTCACTAAGACTTCAAATGAAAAAGACTTTAAAGTGTATGAAGTTAACAAGAGATTTTCATATGCTATGAGATCGAATTGCAAATGATACGCCGTTACGAAAGTATTCTGTGCAGTGATGAATTTACATACCTTAACAAACCTGTTTTTTGAATTGACCCATGCATTAAAAGATGCGACAGAGAAAGTCGCAAAAGTTTCTATGTCATTTATTGCTACAGAAACAATGTCAAATAATGAGGGAAGCCTAAATATACCTGTGACGAGATGTCGAAGGCACACTTCGTATTTTCAATCACTCATAGTCGGAGATAGTGACTCTAAAGGGTACAAAGCAGTTGTAGACTCCATGCCTTACAAAAATGCCAATAATTAAAAGTTGGTATATGTCAGTCATGTTGAAAAAAGGATGGAAACTCTATTGTGGAGCATTGAAATCTATTTTGAAAGGTACAAAATATGAAGACAAAAATTCTGTAGGTAGCCGTAATAGATCGAAAGACACGAAAGTAAACAAATTGCAAATAAACAATCAAAGCTTTAAACGGTGCTAAATTTTTTGTATTAGAAATAACTCGGGAAATTTATAGTTTATGGAACAAATTCCGAGAGATATCTTTTTTCATAAATTTCCAACAGATTCTGATCCACAGCATGGGTCTTTGTTCCACATGTGACGACTCATGGTGTGGATATAATAGGACCATAATTAAATGTATGAACCGTATAAGCATAAACTTAGCTTACCTGTTGCCGTTATGAAAATATTTAAAAAATTGTTAAGTCTTGAAATATTTCCTAAAATGCCTACATGGTAAAACTCAAAATTATAATGAAAATTTAAATAGTATCATTTGGTCCATAATCTCTATAAATGTGTTTGCTTACTTAGGAACTTTAAAAACTAGAGTATATGAAGCAATATCTCTATTTAATTAAGGTTTCATTACACAATTAAAACATTTAAATTTATTAAATGTTTAACCAGGATATTAGGGTTGTCGAGCGTGAAAAGAAACGAATCCTTTTTGCACAGGAAAAGCAGAAAACCAGTTTCTCAAAGAAACAAAGAATCTAGAATTAAAAAAAAAGATTAATGCTTCATATTTTTTTTACACATATCTGGTTTTTCACAGTAAACTGTTCATTAAATATAAATTTCGTAACATACTTCTTGAGAAATTTTGAGTTACACCGGTTTAAAAATTGACACCCCTAATATTAAATGATAGTCTAGAATGTTTGACGATAAAACAATTTTTACTTAACATTTTTAAAGGATTTGGAACCAAATAATAGGGAAAAAATCCGTTTTCTAAGGGCGCAAAGTAAGTGAAAAATGTTATTTCGAAACATATGAAATATTATATTTGAGTTACGATAAAAGTAACATAACAAATTTTTGTGTATTAGTATTCCTCATATTATAAAACTAGTAAATCCAAAGATTCAAGTAACGTCCTCCAACAATTCAGGAAATTTTCAAGATCAAGTTACTATCAGAAATCATGAAGTCTGATGGTGTAATATACCAGTTTATAATGTTTGATTGTCGATCCATTTACCCCACTATGTAAAACACAGAGAAATATTATGAATCTTTTGAACAATGTACTATTATATAAGACAGTACAATAGTGTTTCCTGATTCTCTTATTCAGATTCGATTGAAATTTGGATTATTACTTGGACCATTATCTTTCTATGTCTAAAAAAATTGAATTCTGAAGAGGAATAAGTATTTTGAAAATTAATTAACTATGTTAGTTAATTAATCCTTTAATATCATAATTCTTAGTTCTGTTTTAATCATTAAAATTGCTACTAATTATATTCAGATGAAGGAGAGTCACAAAAGTTATTTAAGTTGTTCTATTTTTTGACAACTACACAAGAGAAGCAACTTTGTATCTAATTTTAAAAAATAAATGGATTTGTTTTATTTGTCTCCACAAGAGATTTTTCAAATTATGGTACAATTATTCTATAGGCAATGATGAACTTGAAAATGACATATACCTACAAAAAAATTATTTCTTGAATGTTTCCTTAATAAATTACTCCTTGGAAGGGCATACCTGAAATGTTTCTATGACAATCCTATAATCGAATGATGGGAATCTTAAAATTCATTTATATATATAAATTTTAAGTTACGGATTATAATTATTCCTACTGAAAAAACAGCTACTATCATATTATAAATTTATTGTAGTGTTTTAGAAAAAAACTGCTTGAGTAATTTGGATATTAGATAACTAGCGCTTGATTACGTATTTTTCTAATGTAAAATAACATTAATGCGTCGAAATTTATAATCTTTTGAACGTATATTTCAAAAATAACGATTATGAGTGTTTCTACTTTTACGAAAAATATATACTAAATTTTACGACCTTTATATGATATATAAATTTTATTCCTTTAAAGGGGAATTTTTCACCCGTTCGTTTCGTGATTCTGCAGAAAGAGAGAAAAATTTAAGAATTTTTTATTTAGGAGACTGATTTTGAGATGAGATATAATAATATATCCGATTGTGAAATAATTCCTTTCAAAGACTCCTTAGGACTTACGGGTATAATTAAGGAATATATATAAAATTTAAAATCTCTACTATTAAGTATATAAAAAAATTGGAAATCGGTGTGCTAGACTGCTTCTGAATTTATGTAAGCTATTAAGAATTTAATTTACTGAGATCGAAATTTAAAATAGATATTTATTAATATTTTTAATGCTTTACGGTACAAAATTAAAGACAAAAGTTGCATTAATGTTCCATTTATAGTTGATTGATTTATTGATTGGTTTTATTAACCTCACACTAGATACAACATGAGGTCTATTGACAACGGATTTCGTAATTTTGAACCTCGATCAAATGTCGAGGATGGCACCGTTCCAGTTCCGGAATTTGAGCATTTAAATATTTATAGTACCCTGTCTGGTATAAATAGAATAATTTTGACACTGTTATTCTTATTTACCAATTACAAATATGGTATATTATTACAACTATTGGTCATTAAATATTTGCTTGAAATGAACATACATTTTCTTTAAAATGCTTACACCAAAAGGCGATATTTATTTACAAGTCTAATTTTCATAAACCTGATAATACTACGGTATCTCTTCTCTCATTTAATTGTACCATCGCTTGTAAATCAAGTCCAATGAATAATCAAACAGCCAGACAGAGAAGGAGAACAAATTAATTTTATTTGTGTCTTTGAGCATTCAAAATTCAATACTTAAATTATTATATATATACAACAAGTCCCTACACGTATACCAACCGAAGATTAATATTACATATTATTGCGCGCTTATTATTTAACACTTCCGAACTGGATACGAATCAACACTATCTTGTTAGATGGATCCTATTACACATACGTTCACAGGTGATTACTTCACACTAACATCAAATCACCTGTTCTCTATTTTCTTATCATTGTAAGCATACGTCCATCTTTGAGAATTTAACATGTTAATCGATCTCTTTATGACAACTTTCCAGTATTAAGTAGTTTATACATGTTATTACTTCACTAAACTTTAATATTAAATTCTAATTTACAAGTCCTTCTTGATTTATTTAAAAAAGTTCTTAAGGGGACTTAGTACCAGTACCTTTGCACCTTCAAAAGTTCGATTTTTCAAATTTAATTTAAAAAATAGTACTGAATGTTAGGAGCATTTTAAAACAAACCGCGTCAAAATCCGACCATTATTACGTCCAGTGCAACAAAAAATGTAAATGTCTAAAGTGGCTTGTTCTACGTAATGCAATGTAAACAAACCTCTTTTTCTCAGTTTGCTATTTTCCTACTTTCCCACAGGATTAAAAAAAATCTTTTGAATGCAGAGCTTTAAAATTTTACATGAGTGTTGTACTTGTAAATCTTTATTCTGGGAACCTCAATTTTGTTAATAGGATGATTAGATTTTATTTTATAACACGATACACGAAAAAAAGTTACTAAATACAAACTTGATAACTTTTTTAATTTTTCAATTTTTTTTAATGTAAGGTAAATTTAAAATTTGAGATTTACAGAATACGGTCATTATTTAGCTTTAATTTGGTATAATAATTATGGTTCTACTGTACATCTTTCAAAAGTTATCTTGTGGGTAACAGAAGGTAAGCTAATTTATTTTTCAAATTTTTGAAACGCATATTTCCTGTTGTATAAGAAAGTATATTAATTTAATAGCAAAACCTGACCCAATATTTTAAACTATGTACTTTATTACACAAACTGGCAAAGTTTCATACTGAAATGAGCAAACATTGCTGTTTTATGAAGAATTGAAAAAAGTTTGTCAAACTGTTCTACTTTTGATTTCGTAAGGTACTAAGTCCCCTTAAATCAGTTCTTACCGAATGAAAGCCCATAGAGGTTTGTAGAAGGGATATGCAAGTGAAAACCCCGTTACAGTTTCATTTAATGTGAAATTGTAATTGAATTTTATTCATATATGTAAAAATTAAGTACATCATCTAATATTTCTACAGCTAAAAATTAAAGAGATCGTTTTCATTTCAAGTTCTTTCGGCCTAAGTATGCACTGCAACAGAAAAGTAATAACTAAAATTTACCGCCTTTTTTCCCTTAATTCGAAAAACTTTATAAACTCGTTCTAAAACCGTACAAAATTGTATGCTAGAGAAATTATTGAAATTGTATACTAGAGAAAAATCCTTCTTAGAATTATGTAAAGCTTTTGTCTGAACTTTTTATAAAATAATTGAAAAAATAAGTTCTGGAAAATAATGAAAGAGAAAATTATTTTTATCGCTTAAGAATTTTTTCTGCTCTAAATTACTTCGTGTGAAACACAGATTGAAATCACGATTGTATTACTTTGAAAATATCATTGCTTACAAACATAAATATGTTTCTGCCATTTCATGTGAAGAAAGAAAATATTCTATACATTTAGTACAAATTTTTTTTAAAATTTACAACATAGTTTTGTTTCCAGAATTTGAATTGTAGTTTTTTTTCTTCTTAAAATCACCATGAAATTTTGTTTTTTGTTTTTATTTACACAAAATTTTTACTTTAGTTTATCATTAAGTAAGCAACCAAGTTTAAAACTATGTTTCATATGAATGAGTTTAAATCTTATTCCTGATTTGTTAATACACTACATTCTATTTATTTGTAAAACATAATAACTATCTTTTGGTGACAATTTCATCTATTTCAGGCAATGTAATCAATTTCTGTAAGAACTTTAAATATCTTTCATACCAAATTCCAGCATATTTTTCAACTAATCCAAAAATGAATCATAAAAAGCTTTTCTGAATTTACTAACTTCTATAGTAAATTTAACTATGATGAAACATTACATTAAATGTAATTTTTTTTTTCGAGTATTACCTTCAATTCTTTGATCAAATGAGAATTTCGCAGAATTTTTAAGACACATTTTTTTCGGATAGGCAAAGGAAAATTTGTTTCAAACTTATTCGAAAAAATTATTGAAATAATGAATTTTTCATTGACTGTCTTACAAGCTAAATAAATAGAAATTTTATGTTGCAACTCATTACTCGACGAAACAAAGTTAGCAATGAGATCGAGACCCAGACCACTTGGCTTATTGCGGTTGCGTAGGTATATTAATTAAATATTACACAAAAAAAATTTCAAACTTACATTTAAGAAATTTTTTTAATTGTGTCTGATTATATATAATATAACTGTTTTATATCGAAGAGGGCAAATATATTCCTATATTTTAGAATATTTTTATAAATTGAAAATGTGTCAAATAATAGCTCGCAAATGAAAATGCCAAAAATAGGTATGCGAAATACATGTAATTTTCTTTCATAAAAACTGAAATTTTACTGTGATTTCTCAGAAATCAATATTGTTTAAGTAGGTAAAAGTATATTTCACAAATCTAAGCTCAAATAAAGACATTTTATCCTTTCAAAGTTTTTTTAAACTCAAAGTTTATTCAACCAAGTTAGCAGTTAGATATAATCAATCACAATCAATGATTGTCTTCGGCGCTTAAGCTATTGTAAATATTACTTTATTTCAGAATATGGATAATTTTGAGACATGGTAAGAACATATATATATATACTGATATTTCCAAGTAAATTATGTATCTTATTGAAATGTATTTAAATACATATTTATTATTTAATATATATTTATATTGAAGAAACAGTTTGGGATTAAAACTATATTTTGGAATATTTTGATGTAATTTCTTGACATATATTTTATTTTTCCCGAATATATCTTCGAAAATTTTGATATCTAAAAGTTATTTTATTTAAATTAAGCAGTGGATGTGCTTTATCAAAATGTATGAAGCTTTTAAATTTCAGCTTCATGTGACAATAAAATACGAGTATCATTATCTGGATGGAAATAAATTTGATGACTCAAACAGTAAAGGATAGAAAGTTCTGCACACACACATAGACACAACGCATTTATATTATATAATTTAAACATTGACAGTTGTTTTATATCTTCAACTCTTTATTGAATAATGGCAAAACGCAATAGTTTCTTTTAAATATTTTGTATCTAATTAAAGTTATTCTAAACCTATTTGCAATGAGATCGAGAAAAGAAAATTAAATAACGCCATAGCAATATTTTGTTCCGATTTCTATATTTATTATTCTTTTAAATACATGAAGTACACATTCAATATTTAACAATTTCCTTTGGTTTCACATTTGTTCCCTTTATGTAACAAATGATAAATTTTTATTGCTGTTTTAATGTAATCTTCATAAGAATGCTGTTATCAAAACTTCATTTCTCTCTGAGTCCTCCCTTCTCACTAAAACCTCTTTTCTCTCAACACCCTCTCTTCACACTAAAACCTCTTTTCTCTCAACACCCTCTCTTCTCACCAAAACCTCGCTTTTCACCAAATCCTCGTTTTTCTCCAAATCCTCGTTTTTCTCCAAATCCTCGTTTTTCACCAAATCCTCGTTTTTCGCCAAATGCTCGTTTTTCACTAAGATGATATTCTAAATCAGGTAAATGTCCTGTTAAATCATCATCCTCTTCATAAATCCTATTAAAAATTGGGATCTCATTTTGGTGATTATAACTGTTTATAGAATGGATGGAAGGATAATAGATTCTTTCACTGAAGTTTGAAACATCACCATTTTCTGACCAGCAGCATGCCAAGCGAATCTTCAAGAAAACCACAACTGCAAGGATAATTTCTGTGCAATTTCTCATTCTGTAAGAAAGAAAAGTAAATATCAAAGAAACAATTAACCAAAAACTTATATGAATTACTTAATTAATATATTTTGAATACCACTCTTAATTATAGCTCTTTATCACTTAAGGTATTTGAAGCTTTGCCGATTGCATACATTTTGCACAGGGCATTAATTTACCGAGGCTCGAGGTTTACGTTGTTTGCTACAGCTAGGAACACATAACAAAAATGAAAGTTATTATAAACATCGAAAATAAACTGTATAAATGCATTCATGTATTATTTATTAATGATATACATAAATAATAAAGTCTTTTGTTCTTAGTGAAATTTATTTTAAGAAATCAATTTGATTTAGGAAAACACAAAATATCACTTTTTTTTTCAATTAAATATCATTGTAACTGTAAATTCGTTAAGAGAGAAAATTATAAATTTTTGACTATTCAATTATTATATCTTTTTGGTCCTAGCATAATGGTGTCATATTTAAACATTAAGGAGAACATTCATTAAATTTTCACATTTCCAAGAGATTTTTATTTCTTACGTTTTTATCTAAAATAAGCGAAATGTAAAATAAAGGTGTAGTAATATTTTTACGATACATTAAATTTCGAAAATGTGACTTTTTAATTCTCCAGGTGATTTCTGAAAAAAAAAAAAATAGAGATATGTATAGTTTATAAATGATTCTTTAAATATTTTCTCGAAATGACAGTCACCCAAATTTCTAGTAATAGATTCACTTTTTACTATAAGAAAAATTGAGATATGAAAACAGATTTTGACATTATTATTGTTATTCTTAGAATTAAAATGCATTTTAGAAAGTGTATAAATGATTTAAAATTTCGGAAGAAAAACTTATTGAAAACTATTACTCCCTACTTTAAAATCTCAGAATAAAAGGTTTTTTTTCCCTAAAAGATCGTTAAGTTATAAATAAAGGTTTCATGAATAATGAAAAATTATAAAATTTTGTAAATATTATGTGCTCGTATATTGGAACCGTATGCTATTGTATCTTTTAATAAAAAAAGGTTTCTGGAATCGAAACTAAATTTAAAATTAGTTCTCTTAAAATTGTTTTTAATCAAAACTTATTGTCTATTTATTACAATAAGTTATTACTATCTAGGTTCATGTATTAAAACTTAATAATTTCAAGACAAAATAATAGATAATAAATTATATTTTAAATATCCATAAAAACTTAAGCAATAATGAATAATCATGGTTACATTTTAAATATAGAGAATTTCCTTAACATATTAGCCAAAAAAGTATGAATTTTACATAAGAGCAAAAACATCACGGAAGAAAATAAATTTTGGAGTATTAAATATTCATTGAAAGATTGAATAAAGTATTACTTCATTTTTTGAAAAATTGTAAGCTGAACCAGTTTAATATCTTTAATAATTATAACTTATTTTGCAGTACAAACTATAAAATTATTCCAGTTGCATACAAGGATTATTATGAAGTTATTTTACAAAACCATGTATATATCTGTTCTAGTGAACGTAATGATATATCTTTCCCTTTCCATTGTGTAATTTCCTTGCGGAATTAGTTTAGACTACAATCTTTGAATGCTATTCGATTCAATCATTTGTCGCAAGTTCTCTGTAGCTATAATAATAATTCCATCTAAATGTTCTCAAATACTCCGAAAGAGCCTTAAATAACCCTTGCAATGATTACAGATGATTAATCTTCAGAGCTGTTTGGGTAACCTGTTCTATGACTTCTATAATAGAAAATTTTGATGTTAAGGAAAGTATTCAGAAAAAAAAAAGTTTCTTTAAACTATTTCAACCAAAAGATAGACTTAGTGATGCTCTACAAACCTATTCTTTGCTGTTTTGAACTATTCTGTAAGGGAATAGGAATTTCTGGAGGGGGAACACAAGTTAGGCAGTTCTTCGTTGTTTCAACTGCACCACAACTGTTTCATTAAGAATGGATCAGAAGCGCGCAATAAATTCGTCCTCTTTTCTCTTCGGACAAAACTTATGTATTAAGAAACTTTGGGAAAAAAAAGCAAATATATTGAGTTCAAGTAAGATAAAAACTGAAATCGTTAAAGTTGTAGCAAAATATTATATAAAATTAAATTTTTGTTTTTTATTAAAGTTATGAAATTTTGTTTCTATTGTTTATAAAGAAATATTGAAAATATTTAGTATAAATTCAAGCCTAATGTAATTTAACAGTAATCTGTAAGTGAATATTGGTTAAACTTTAAACTAACTAAATTGATTAAATCTGTTTTTTGTTCAGTTTTTATGAATAATAATGCAAAAACCTATTTTAATAAAAACCTTTAAATAAATAAATTATTTTTTTAAATATTTACATTAAGTACCGAAAATTTTCAGATACGTTAAAATAATATTTCTTAAGTTTGAATTCTAGAGCTCTTTTTGTTAGAGTATATTTCATTCTTCCTATGTTCCTATAACATGCGAATAAGATATAGATAGAAGTATGTTATTTTAAATCATATGAATAAAAACTCTGAGTAGACAGTAAACAAATTGAAATTGTACTCAATATTTTGTACAATTGGGTAAATGAATTATATCTACATAAATGGAAGTTTTTTGTCCAATTCCTAAAATATTCATTTAGAGAGAAGCTTGATTGAAATTATTGCTTAATTATGAAAATAAAATTACCTAAATTTCAATAAAGAAGATGTTTAAAATTTTAAACTTTAATAACAAAATTTTAAAATTTTTTTTTTTTTTTTTTTTTTTTTTAACAAAACCCTGTAAGTGTCTTTTTAAGTTAACCAAGGAAATGTACTTACTTATGTTCTCCAACTACGATTCGGAGGGAGATGTAAATTCAAATGACAGATTTCAGTTTCTCTCTCTTTTATACTTATCAAAATCAAGAAAAGTCAGCGCTGAAAATAAGTGATAACCTTTTAATAAGAAAAAATAATAATTCTATTTTACTTATTATTTCAAAATTATTATTACTATTTTAAAATACATCGTTTCCTGCGGGAAGGAATTCAAAAAATAGAATTGACAATATCTGAATGAATTTGAAGATAAATGCCAAATTCTAAATTGGACTGAAATTTAAAGTAATCTTGAAATATTCCCATGGCATGTTTAAAAGGAAATATCTAAAAAAAATTTCGCAAAAAGGCTTTAAAAACTAATTCAGTAAAATCCAAAATTGTAATCGAAATAGTTAGGAATACAGGAATCTCTGATTTATTTTTGAAGAGAGAAACTAATTTATTCTTTGAAATGTTTATTTTGTGGATACGTTTGAAATTGAAGCATACCAAAATACTAAGTGTTTGTTGATAGATAAAAATTATTTATGCGAAATTGTGATTTGTGGTATCAATAAATGTTACTTCAAAATATAATTCAAGAAAAAGGTGTGTTAGATGGGAAAGTTACTGAGCATGGTCCTTCAAAATTCATTAAAATACATATAACTTTCAAAATGTGTGTCCGTAACTGATTATTTTTTGTTTTATTTTATTTTTATCAATATTTTTTGTTTTAATCCACGATTGTACAAGTTAAGTGGATATTCCCCCTCATTTTAAATTCATTTTTTTTCACAATGACGAGAAACTCTTATCCCAAAAAACAAGGTTTAAGTGTCAAATAAAGAAACGTGTACGAAATAGGAAATCCGTCTCAACTATGAATTGTTGTTAATAAAATAATTCTACTTTTAAGGGGGATTAATGAATAAAGAGATATTTAATTCACTGTTGCACAAATATAGAAATTTTTCCAATCATTTTTCTAATTAAAGAATTTGTAGTGAGTCTAAAAGTTTATATTTTCCCATAAAGACTCTAAATTTACCTCAAATCTCTAATGAAACAAATGTATGAGAAATATACGAATGAGATATAAGATCTAATCAAAAGTAAAAATGAAATACAATTTATACCACATTTGAATGAGTATTGTGTGTATAATTAAACATTGCCTTTTATATTTTGCCTCATTTCTTTAGATGTTGAATATATTAATAGAATTAATTAGAAGAGAATGATTGGTGTGTGTGGAAAAAAATCTATTATAATTATGTTATAAAGAAGTAGAACTAACACTTAAAAAGCTTTTTAATATTTTCATTGCAAAATTTTTTAGTTAAACCTACTACAATGAAATGCGAACAACATGAAAAATCGCTTATCACGAAAAACATCAGTGCGTTCTCAACAAAATTCTGTGTAATTTCCAACGTGAGTTTTCTTTAACACGAAGCAAAAATCGCTTTTTCAGGACTCGTTTCATTTCTTATGTCTAAATTGTTTGTCTTGTTTTTTCGTTAAGCAGAAAAAATAAATAATAGTTGCTTGTTCTCGCTTGCCTTTAAGTAGATAGAGACATAACCTATTTTCAAAACCTTCCAATCAACTGGTCAGTTAGTTTTAAAATTCAATAAATTTAGTTCATTTAATATAGTACATTTCACAAACATAAAACATTCTAAGAGTATCCCAAATTAAAGCAAATAAAATCAGAGAAAAAATTAAATATTTAAGGAAAAATAAAATAGACAAACAACTTCAATAGTCAAACAATCTAAAATTTAAAACCCTAAGACCCAAAAATTCTACATAGACTATTAAAACATCAAAATAATTTAAAATGAAACAAAAAGATAAAAAATCGAAATTTAGAAAAAAGAAAATAATGTAACTTATTCTGTTCTATACTTTGAATAAAATGATGTGTGCTTTTACTGGTAATTGTTGATCAAGCCATCATTCTTCAGTGAATTGCAATATAAAAAGATGGCTACAAACCGAAACTCAGAAATTCAACCACAAAAAAGAAAAGAAGGTAAACACATATTAAACATATTCAATTACACTGTGAAATACTAATTTACATTTAACTAATCATTTAAAATACTGGGGCATCAATTAGAACTATATATATATATATATATGACTTGAATTTTCAAAGATTATTGTGAGAGTTCATAACGACCATATACGTTTAAAAATGACTTGTTGTCTCTTTATGAGGAAAGTTGGAAAATGAATTGACTTTTCGTGGAGCGATTTCATCAATTAAATTCATCAAACAAATTAGTTGCTTTAGGAGACCTTTAGAATTGGACAAAAATAGAGTCATTAGAGAATGTTTGTGAGGGATTTTGGTCGGAAGGTAAACTCGACATTTCTAAAACAGTTAATATATTTTTTGCTTAGCTTGAAATCTCTCCTCTCTCCCCTTTCTTGAAAGCTTATACTATATATATATCAGACTTAATTTGCATGATCAAGTTCTCTTCTTCGGAGGAAGCTTTCTAATAAAAATAATTTCTAAGGCCCGAAAATTCCCCAAGAGAACTGTTAGTGACAAGATCGCGGATAGAACCGTCACAAGTTCATAAATAAATAATTTCAAAATGCTAAAAAAACGCTTTTAATTTATTCTTTTGTTTCAATTGTCTCAATTCAAATACTAAAAATGTATTCCTTCAAAATATTTTCTTTTAAGCTTCAGATACAAAAACCAATTT
Organism: Nephila pilipes; assembly: GCA_019974015.1. Taxonomy (NCBI): domain Eukaryota; kingdom Metazoa; phylum Arthropoda; class Arachnida; order Araneae; family Nephilidae; genus Nephila; species Nephila pilipes. Next base: position 46,371 of record BMAW01019826.1, read on the forward strand.
TTTAAGAAGGTCACAAGCATTTCATTTTCTTTCTAAATTAAACTTTATTTGTAAATTAAATAAAACATTAGCACAATTTATTATAAAATATGGTTTACTTTTACAGGTCAAAGTCTGTTATTAGAAGTATAAATTTAACAGCAGGTTAAAACAATTATAAAAACATCGATATTTTGATAATTACTGCAGTTTTCCGAAATTCTCATATAATATGAATTTAAAAATTAAACTTTTAGTAACTGAATAAAAGACTATTTAATTTTATGGTATAGAAGAAATGCATTTCGAAGTATTTAATTAGTGAATATAATTTAGAAACACTTTAATTTTAATTTGTGTGAAAGTGATAAACAACAGAAAATAAAAGTAAATAATTGTAAATTATACATTAGTTTTAAAATGGAGACCAAAAAAAAAATTTTTTTGAAAATGTTATGTTATATGAATTCCTTACATCCTTTTATGAAACTCAAATTTAATACATCCCTTCATAAAACATAACCTTCTATCATTCGAAATGCAGCTATTTTCAAGATTTCTATATAAATGTGTAACTATTTAACTTAAACTGGAAAAACATTTCCAATTACTTGGTGCATTATAAACAATTTTAAAAGAGCATAAATACAAATATTAGATATTAAAATGAAAAGCAATTTATTTTGATGCATTTCGGGAAAATATAAATAAAATATTGATAAAGATTTTTTTCTAAATTTCTATTTCTTAATCCCCTTGTAAATGTAATAGCATTTGTAAAGTAAGAATTAAAAAGGCACATTGTTAGAAATGAAATATGATTTCTGAATGAACAGAGGGAAAAAATTTTCTTAAAGATTTCGTGCCACTAATAAAATAGTACCGAAGTATTTCAAAAAAAAAAAACATTAAGAGAACTTCGTTCTAACGAATTTTGTGAGTATTAAAACTTCTAATTGTGCAAGATTTGTTTATAAGTATTTTTACTTACTTAATTCGCATTTACGTGTTTTTTAAAGCAGTTCTTACCTCAAAAACATTTTTTCGTCGAAAGAAATGCAGAAGTAAAGAGAAGTTTTTCTTCCATTTTTAAATTTAGAGGTTTTTAATATTATTCAAGATTTAATAAATAAAATTTCGCTGAAATCTAAATTCTTTTTTTAATGAGGAGTTTCTTTTACGATAATATGAATGACACACACACACATATACATAATATCTTAGATTCTAATAACTATAAATAAATATGCGTTCTCCTAAATTTCTCGTTTTTTTAAAGCGAATTCTTTACTCATTTTCTTCATTAATAAATAAATAAACATATAACTTTTTTCTGAGTTTCTTCAACTTTGATATTTTGAAAGATTCTGTATGAAATAGGAATATAATTAAATAAAAAGTATGAAGTAATGACAGTAAATGTTTGAAAGATAATATATAAATGCAAACCAATTGAGTTAAAATACTTACCTTCAGTTGATAGTTGTTAATGTGACTTTTTATTCATGTTTAAGATATAATCTCTAAAATAAAAAAAATTGTAAGTTTAATGCATAAAACCTGTAGCATTCAAACAATTAAGATAAACAAAATTAGTTTCTTTTGTTTTTAAATTATTTTTTAGTTATCTGTAATACAAATACATGGCAATATAAGTATAAAAATGTTCTTTGTATAAAATGTATCAATATGTCGTGTAAACACTAGTTAAATGCAATATTTTCTCCCATTTACCACCAGATAGAGATTCAAATCAAGCCCAACCTAAAAGAAGCTTTCATAAAAAAAAAAAAGAGAAAAACACATCTGTCGCTATTCCCGCTTTTTTACTGTTTCTCTTTTCATTCATTCATCGACATTTCCTTTTATGCTTTGAGATAAACAATGTCTGACGCTGACAGAGCAGACGGCCGAGACAAAACATTTCCACAGCCACGTTACTGAAGATAAAAAATACGCTTTGAAATCAATAATTTTTAAATATTTCTACTACAACAAAAATAAACGATTGTCTTGGTATCTTAATGACTATCTTTATACTTTAGCTTAGCATTTGCTTCACTATTGCAGTACAGAAATGAAATAGAAAATACAACGCTTAAAAATTGATACAATATGCAATATTACAATGTTCTAAAATTCAAACCAAAAATTTTTTGTAAATCTAAAACGCAACAAAACCTTACAACTTTAGAATAAATGAAACATTTCTAAAATAAGTACTTCCTCCATTGAATTATTTTGGTATATAATAACAATGAATAATTGATCAAGATGTTTTTAGAACAAATAAGGAAATCATAAAGTTGTAAGAAATTGTTTATTTTGAATATACACTTTATAACAAAATAAAAAATAAATAAATAACTAAAAGACGCACCAAGAAGGAGTTGTCCGATGGATACAAAAATTGGTGGATTGGAAAACTACGTACAGAATAGAATACGATTAAAATATCAGAAAAATTGAACAATTTATTTGAGAGTTACATAGTTACAAAGTAACGAGCTCAATAAGGTGTTGACCCACCTACAGCCTGGATGCAAGCTGCCACACGACGTGGCATAGAGTAATAAAGTTAGCTCGACAGTATGTTCTCGACAGACATTCCATCTGTCCTCCCGATCTGTTGTGGCCCTAGGTCGACCGCTGCTATCATGATGCTGAAATCTGTTTTGGTCCACCCATTCTTGCCAGCATTTTCTACCGTATCTCTTCGACCCATATGACGAGCGGTTCTCCGATTTGCCCAACCTGCCTCTTTCATTCCAATCATACGACCTCTTTGAAAGTATAATAGTTGCTCGTAATGAGCTCGAATCCTGTGGCGAGGCTTTTTTTGTCTTTGAAAGGTATCTTAAATAGCAATGCAACAGGAAATTTGACCATCCGATTGATAAGTGCTTCTTATATACACCTGCTGAGTGCGCAGTTCCGATGCGCTGTAGCTCCCACTATTCATTCGCTGGACACCAAATTTTAATCATTTGCATGTTCAGTCCAACTCCTTCTGGGTGTGTCTTTTTCTTGTTATAAAGTAGTATATATATATATATATATATATATATATATATATGTGTGTGTGTGTGTGTGTGTGTTTGAGTGTGTATTGTATGTATGTATATATTCAAACTGAATTATAAGGAGAAATACTCTCCTTATAATTCAGTTTCTAGATACTCTCACACTGATTTCTCAAATTCGAAGCTGGTAATCATGAATCCTTATCAGCACTGAGGAAACAGTAATTGAAATATACCTTATTCCGCACTTCTAAAGACAAAAAAAAAAGACAAACCTCACATAAGAAAAAGTGTTTTTATTATTTGAATTCGTAGATCATTTGACAATTATTTTTTATTTAGTAAGAAATATCTTCTATTGCCTATTTTCAGGCATAAAAGTTCGGCACAGGATTTACAACAAAGTCGTTTCGTAACGTTTTGTTTTAGTTTCTAGGAATTTACTTAGAATAAAAGCTACACAAAAAAGTATTAAGTGTAAATATCATAATTTCGAATCACAATGAAATGACGATCATGAGAGAGAGAGTCTGTACACTTAAAGAGTCTGTACACTTGCTATCTGAGCATCTCTCTAGTGACTCAGATATCGCCATGTATAGGCGATTTAAAATTGCTTGCAAGCTACTCATAGAATGCTTGCGGTGATCCATCTGCTCTCGGATTTTCAATGAACGCAAATGGAAGTCGAAGTAAGGAACAGAACAACGCCATTTCAACGAGTTACCTACCGAACTGCTCCTCTCGCAAATGTTTACGCACATTTATTTGGTACCTCAAACCTCAATCATACACATCCATTTCGAGTCAATACTGTTAGATATGGAATAATTACACGTGTTAGGTGTATGTAACAAATTCAAGCTTATTTCCTTTACTTTCAAAAAGATGTTAAATAAACGTTTTTTTTTTTTAATTTTTTTATTTTTATTGGGGAAACTATAAATTAAAAAAATTATAGTAAAGTTTTTAGTAAATTTAAATCAAATTTAATCTTCCACGTACTCAAATCTTTTAATAAGAATATAAGCACATTTTAATAAAGAGACCTCGTAATGAAATACTTAAATTCAAGAACTACATCATAAAACAGTTGAAAAAATTGCATATTAATTTAACAATACATCTTCGAAGAAATTTTTTGAATTAACGTAAATTTTGCATGCGTATGCATATTTTATAATATTATGGGTTTCAAAATTAGAAACACAACCAAGAATAGTTTTGTTAGAGTATTTTTTTTTTTTTTTTTTTGCTGTCAGAAGGGCATTTTATTCAAATATAAGTTAAAATTAAAACTTTCCACAAAACATGATAACTCTAAAGGAAATAAATGTAGTTACACATATAACTTTATTTGACTGAATTGAATATTATTTTGATAATGTACCCCCTACGTAGGAAACTATGGTAGTTTGAGTTCTGAATAATTAAATATTTCTTTAAGAATCTTTGCACTCATAATTTTCCCTTTACTGCAATATAAAAGTTTCTACTCAATATAAAATATCAAGAATATTCTATTACATGTATAGGCATTTGAAAAACATGTATATGTATATAAAATTTCAGATTCATTAATGCCTAATATTTTGAGATGTTGCATTTTGCATTAATGAAAAATGTCTTTATTAGATCTTTCTTCCGTTCAAACAAATTGATAATCAAATAATATTAAAAAGTTGTAACTCGGCTTCTAAGTAAGATAGAAAAAAATTCAAACAGATTTTTAAAAATTACAAAATTGAAATATAATATGAGACCAAAAATAAAAATGACCCAAAAGAAGTTTTGAATTTGCTTTTGAACAAGTATCTGGAGACAGAAATTATAATATGATGCAGCATTTCAATAATGAGGGCAATATCTAAGAACTCTGTTTCTTATTATTTAAAACTACGGTCTTATTTATTGTGAATGTAGAAGTTCAGTTAAATTTAATGATCAAAGGTCCCTATTATTCTACGTAAAGTAGTCGATAGATCCGAATTAAGAATAATCAGTGCTCACGTATTCTATGAGAATTCAGGATATCCTTCCTTATATAGAAATAAAAGGTTTCGATAGTATTTGAATAGAAAATTTTAATATTTAAATTTTTTTGAAACATTGTTTCAGCTTTATATGACACAATACTGCAGTTGTTTCATCTGGATATTAAAATTTAGAGCAATACTTTTTATTGCAGCTGGATTTAATGTAGTTATGGTTTTCATTAATGCAGCCATATGCATAAATCCTACATATTCCAACATTATACGTTTATTGATTTAGAAACTAATTGACTAATAATATTATGGAATACATGTTCTGTTTAATATACATGTGGAATACTGCTAATTGGTATTCAATTAATGGAACAAGGTGACAAGGAGTTCAGGGATTATAAATCTAAATTAAAACAGATGGTATGACTACTATTTAACTAATTTTAGGGTTAAGTTATTTATCATTATTTATGAATTGCAATTCATATTAATAAGTTTGATAAATTAACATTTAAATTCAAACTCGAAAATTTTGTTTTTTTACCCAAATAAAATACCCAACAAATTGTTAGAATGAACATTATTTATATGAATATTTTAAACTAAATCGTGGGTAAAATTATTTAATATAAATTATATGTTGTAGTTCATATTAACAATCCTTATAAAATAAAATTTTAAATTCAAACTTGAAAATTCTCTTTTTACGATTGAAATTGAAAAGGAAAGATGCATACATATCACGCAACCTTCTGACAGAACATGGAAAGTTCAAATCACTTCCGGGTCACTAACTTGAAGAGGTAATTGGGTTTGTAAGCTTCAATTGATTCAATTGACACACTTCAATTGACTCAGATCAGAAAGTTACAAATGTTTTATAATAGTTCAATGTTTGAAATATCATATTTGTTATTTAATATAGCATCGTGAAATGAGAATGACATTGTGGTGCAAGAGCCAAAGTATGAAATGAATAATTAATGCATAACTGAAATGCTGTTGGGTTTCACAAAGTTATTAAATTAGCATTGGAATATATTGATGAAGTATGATTATCAAGTATCCTCTTGGGACGATTGAAAGCAGAATTTGTGTGTCCAGAAAAGCACTGCATGAAAATTGTGCTGAGTGGAGGAGCGAGAAATATGAATCTTTTGGTGCAAAATGTCTTCTACTCATCCAGGATCAACCCGTCAGGTTTGGACCGTCGATGAAGAAGTTTGAATCCATGTAGGTCCAAGAGAGGAGTAGGACAGTCGGAAAAATCATCAGAACTGCATATGGAATGGCAAGGAAAAAACTCCTTTTCCTCGTCTGCTGTTGATGCTGTGCACATCTGATAGCTGCTCCGGTATAAATACCAATACTGCAGATGCACACGCAGAATAAACGCAATTTGTATAGCTGTACGCGTGCAGAAATTAAATGTTCTAAAGTGCTATTGCGTGGTAGGTGAGAATGTGCAAATGGTTCATGCCGATTCATGGCAGGGTGAAAAAATGCAAGTAGTTTAAAGGGACTCGGCAGCTTTTGAACATTTTTTTTATTTAAGTGTTTAAACTTATCTTTTGTGTATATTATTAACAGTTACTATTAAACAAAGTAATTTTACCATGAATAAAAGGGCTTAATTTGATAAAAAATTTAAAAATTAAATTTTTTTAAAAAATTTCAATGATTTTAAAATTGCTTCTTCTTTCACAATTATCATTATTTTGGCACCAATTTTTTTTTCAGACTCATAAGAATATATGTAACAACTTCAGGGATAGATTTTGCAATAAACAAATTAGTGTTTGAGAAAAAAATTAAAAAGCATACATCTATGGAAAATAAGTCAAAAAAACTGATTTCTGCTACATTTCCTATTATAATATTTTTTGTATTCAAAATATTGAACATGAATGCCTTATTTTATCAAGCACATAATAACAAACAAACACACCAAAATTCAAGTTGTTTAATAAATATCTGTTAAAGTTTTGTAGTTTTAAAGACCATGGTTTCATGAAAAATCCCAAACTGAGAAAACGCTATTTAAAGAATAATAATCAGTAATAAAATATCAAATAATGTCTAATTTTTGTAATAATTTGTCAATATAATTTATAGAAATATACCTTTAAAATAAAGCATAATACAGTTCAGTTTGAAAGCATTTAACAAAAATATAAGCTTTTATATACAGTTTGTCTGAGCCCGAAATTGTGAAAAATTTGAAAATCTTCATTTGACTGCTCTTTGAAAGAAGCATATATTAAATACATTTAAAAATAAATGAAACATATAAAATAAATAAAGTAAAAGTATATGAAATGTACAATAGAAAATTTAAAAAATTTTGTAAAACTTATTTTGCTACTTAATTTCAATATCTAATATAAAATAAAGTAAAATATGTTTAATCTAAATTGTACTATTTTTTTCAATCATATCCTTTCAAAACTTCGCACAGTTATACCAGAGGTATCAGGATACATTTTGAGCTAAAAATTAAAAAATCGTTATTTTCATCGATTTGCGGCAATTGAAAGGTGCCAAGTCTCCTTAAAGAGGGAAACCGCACATACATAGTAAGCCATTTCTCTTTAGAGTTAAAGAGATAAGAACGATTTGAAACATATCAATGGGTATTTTTCAGTTCTGTATAGTAAAATAACAATGGAGAAAGACTTCAAAAAATCATGTTTTCAATTTATAAAAATTTAGAATTCACATCAGAAAATAAAATATACTTCAGGAAAATATTCTTGGCTTTACAACCGATTAAATTAATTCTTGATTCCAAATTTCTGCTTAAAAAATTTAAAACCTTCCAAAGCCTGAAGTTGGTAGCGAAATATCCGGAAAAACAGTCTTAGTAAAAAATCTCGAAATAATAAAAACCAACAACCAACCAGTTTTCCTCATTTGAATATTTTTATCGGAATTACTTGAAAGGAATTGCATATTGAAAAAAAAATGAATTTAAAGTAGGAGAATTTTTTATATGCATGAAACGTAGAGAACAGGACTTTCCTAAAATAAATAAGTAAAATATTCATTTGTTATCCTTTTTGGCTCAATGAAAGAATACGTGTTCAGAGCGTCATTAACATATTTTTCTTTGTATATAACGAAGTTATGTTTTTACAACTTGAAGAGCTTCTTTCACGGAAAGCAAAATGCAAATAAATATCAAAATAACTTGAGTAATTCTTAACATTTTCTTGTCATTGGACAATATGCAACCTTGAAAGTAAACAAATTTATCTCATGCTTAATTAGTGGCTTATTTTTATAATCTAATATTTTTGTTTGCTTATTTATTGATCTATATGAATAACAAAATATATATTTATATTGGGAATTATTTATGTAAACATTGAAAATAAAGACTTTAATTTCTGCTGAATTATTCTATAATTCATTCTGATAGTGTTCTTGAATACGTGAGGATATCCTTAAAAAGTTTTGATAACATCTTTGATGTCTTTGTTGATCAAATATGCTAACAATTACTATATGTCTTTAGTAAGAAAATATTTATATAATTCTTAGTAAAACTATTTTGAATAAAAATGAAGTTACATTATTAAAGTTTCCAAATATTTTTAATAAAAATATATTGCCACTTGTTGAATACTTTAGCAAGCAAAGAAATAGTCGAATGATAATCGCATCTGTTTGTCGATCAGCATGTAAATTCCAGATTGAGAAGTTCTTTTTTTTCCAACATTTACTTTCTTAAATTAGGAAAAAATCTGTTATGTAAAATTAGTTAATTTAAATGCATCGAAAACAACGTTAAGCTGTATGTAAGTGACTTTCATCAAACGGAGAAGAATATTTGATTCAATGATTTAAAAAGGTAACCTGTTTGTAGCTAAAAAAGTGATACGTCTAACAATGTATTGTACTTCAAACTTGTTCGCATATCTACATCACAATATTTTGAATGTAGCTTGTGGCCGAGTAGTCATCTTTATTCCTACGGGCTATGCAGCCGAGGAATAAAGATGACAACTCGTATTCCTATGTCTATACCTATTCCTAAGGAATAAATATGCTTATTTCTATTCCTATACGGCCGAGTAGTCATCGCAATCTCGAATTCGGCGTTCTCTTCGTAGAATGAATTTTTTTTAAAAAAATGTTTATGTATATAACTACTTTTTATTTTAATTCAATTGTGAAAATGTGTTTATTTAGAAAAATTGTCTTTATTAATAATTACTTTCTACTATTTGTTTACTTCTCATAATTCATTATTGTAATTTTGTAAATGTTATAGTTAGTTTTCTATCGAACACATCCGTCATTTATTCTTTCTGAAAGATAGATACAACTGGATATATCCAAAAGCCCTTGTCACGATTAATTCCTTCGATTAAAATATTCTTTAACAGTTGTTTATCTCCAATAAGAAATAATAATTAATACTCATTTATAATCAAGCCTTAAAAATATTAGAACATTGCTAATTGTCTATGGTAAAAGTCAACTGTGAATCATTTTAAATCTGTAACACATTAGAAGTTTAGCGAAAAATCTGTCACAAAATTTTATCTTTACAAACATAAGCGAAGTTGAGTTTTGCATATATATTATGCAGAAATAAATCTGAATTAACCTGTCAACATGGTTGTGGCTAACAAGCAGGAAAATCTTTCTCCTATCTCAAACTGTGAAGGGGAAATTTGGCGAGTGAGATAACATTTCGCTCTCCAAAGGTGATTTCAGTTGTTTACTTCATTTCACCTCAATTATCCCTGATTAATGCCGAAACCATAACGTCTTTGGGATAAATGGGCAGCTTAGATATACGCATTCAAATGATTCTTAAATCTTCGCTAGTAAGCTTTGAGGTAAATGAGATATTTGTAAGAAAGCCAAATTGAAACTAAGGGTTATACTTTCGGATTTTGTAATTAATAAAATATATGTTCACAGTTAATAATTGCACGTTCTTCTACAATTAATAATTCTAAATATTCGTTTCCTTTATAATAATTAAGAGTAAAAAATTCGAGATATTATATGGTGGCAAAGTTTATAAAAAAGAAAAACAATTATTGAAATATTAGTTAAAACTGGTCGCAAATGTCTAAAACATTTACATTGTTGGGCAAGTGTGAACAATTCCCAAGATTTCAGAACTCTAGCTTGATAGGAAGTTGGTTAAATTAACGATAGAAAATTTGATGACACACTGCTACACACAGAGAGACAGACACACATCAAGTGAAATACATAAAACCGTTGAAACTAACTAAAATTAATTAATTCATCCGGTAAATTAAATGGGTGGAATGGAGTTTAGTTCAACTACTCTTGTTGACAGGAATTATTTGGCGGTATTTTGCCAAATGTGGCTACCCTAGTCTGCAAAGGAACTTAACGTTTAGCCAAAAAAAAAAAAAAAAAAAAAAAAAAAAAAGCCAAGCTTGGCAATTTTTGAAATCGCGCCAAGTGGTTGGACTAAACTGCATTATTTAAAAAATATCAAATAATTATTAAAACTAGTCACAAATATTTAAATATTGCATTGTTTGGAGAGTAAGAACGATTCCCAAAGTTTCAGAGTTCCAGCTTTGTGACATTGGGCTATTCGCGGTTTCTCTTCACTAACCTTGGGGACTTTCAATTGAGATTGATTGCTTTCACTAAACAACCTTTGCCCAACCAAAAATGAAACGTGATGAAGAACGTAATATGCAAATCAGTTAGGAATGAAGTGAAGCGGTTAAATTGAGAATTATATAAACTCCATCTGAAGGAGTAGAGTATCGGAAGGAGGATCAGAGAGGCGTTGTAGTGAGAGGAGGTGGAATCTAAAGGCTATAGTATAGAAAGACAGATTAGTGTTGAGGTCCGAGTGTTAACCACTCGGATTGAGAATTACTCTAGTGTTTTCAGCAGTTGTTCCAGATTCAGAGTTGCAGTTGGTAAGAAGCTGTTAGATTATTATTGGTGGGTTGAATTAAAGTGTTAGTAAACTTAACCTGGAGAGCACTATTATTAATATCATAGTAGATATATATTAATAAATGTTGAAAGTTGTTTTGGTGGTTCTGTAATTATTGGTGTCGTAGTGTTTAATATTAGATATTAGTGATGGCACAAGATAACGCCCGGGTCGACCGGGTGTTACAGCTTGATGGGAAGTTTGTTAAATTAACGAGACAATCAAAAATTTGATGACACACTGATGCACACACAGACATAAACCAAGTGAATTACAAGAAACCAATGTAAAAAAAAGTTTAAACAAGCTTTTATTTAAAGATATACTAAAAAGTATATAAGTAATTTTTTTAAATCTAAAATATAATACATAAGTTTTAAAAGTCCGAGGCGCTTAACTAAGGTTATTATATAATTACCGATAAACTAAGTACCATATCCACTTATATATAACATCAAAAGAAATTACGAGATTTCAAGGTCTTATAAACTTAGAGTATATAATGTTTTACATTTAAAAATTATTTTTGTACCTTTCAGTCCATATTTAAATAAAATTTAGTTTATAATTTTTTTTTGTTTATATTTATTTAATCCTTTTGAGTCTGGAAATTTAAGACTGAAAACCGTTATTACGTGAGCTACACGAATGTGTGTGTGCACGCACGAAATTTGAACTAAATTGAACGTTGAATTCAAGACGGAGCCTTTCTAAGTCCGTTACTGCTTGAGAATACCATTGCACTGCAATTAAATCGGAATTAAATATGTTTGTAAAATACAAGTATTAGCCTGTATGGGATGATAGGAAGTGAAATTTGAGTACAAAGCGCTAAACCCGAGACGCAGATCCCTACTAAGTCCAGCACTGTATGAAAATGACATAGTATTGAATTTTCATCGGAACTATATTTATATATAAAATTTCATATTGATCGGAGAATAGGGGAGTTAAAGATCGAGTACAAATTTTGAATTAAAAAGACATTTTATGCATACATACAAGTACATAGTGAACATAAAAAGGTAAACAAAAGCTTGAAATAAAAATATTATTTGCGTTTACTTCAATATGTGGTTTTTTAGTATTATTACAAAGATCTTCCTATGGATGTATAATGAATATAATCCAAAAACAAGGGGATAAAGAAGAATGATAATTTATACATTCAGAAACATTCAGCAAAAGACAAGACACAAGTAGCAGAACTTGTATAAATTAGCAATCCAAATAGATAACAAATCAATGGTGATAACGGCTATAGACCTTTCAATTTATTCACCAGCTTTCTAGTTCGCACTACGGGAAATTTCCAAAGCATTACTTTTAACGTGAAAGGCAGACTACGACAGACACAGGTCCCTGGAAGATTCACTCAAACTTTGCACACCCACGTATTGACAGCAGTTCCGACTAGGAACGGAGCCAAAGGAAAAATTCAAGAAATTTCAAAACTTTTCTGCTAATCGAGATATCGACAAAATTCCAGCATATTCGAAAACCTTCTTTTTATCGCCAAGATCACCAGGTTTCTAAACAGATCTTCAAACTGGTCATCGAATTTATCGCCAAGGTTGAAGGTCATTACTCAATCTTTCCTTGGTATCCGAAGAGTATTGCTGCGTCATCGCACGTTCGTAATAATACCATATAATCCTATTTCAGCCAACTATTGGTGAAGAAAAAAAAAGGTGCTAGATAGCCTTAAACCATTACAAGATTTATCAATTCGACGCTTTAATTGCATTATATATATATATATATATATATATATATATATATATATATATATATTAGACTTGTTGTGCAACCATTTTTAACACATGACAAATTTTAGAATTGTCGTTTTTCATATAAATATTTTCTCAAACTATGAATCTAATATACGGAAATTTATCCAGTTTTGAATTCTAACAAAACATTCTGCTAGCCTCATATCCGAAAATATAACTTACTCTTGAATAGTTAACTAAAAATTTAAAAATAAATTGATTATCATCACAAATCTCATTTAATTGTTTATTACTTTACCATTTTATCGTCACAAACAAAATAATCATGTTTCAAAATATTTAAACAACGCTAACTCTTCACAACAAAAGGAATAAAATCAATAATCATGTAATGAAAATAAAAGTAGAATTTGGTTTTTTAAAATTAAGGCAAACAATAAAATATTAAATTAGACTACAACTTTCTACTAACAAACATTGAAATTGAAGCAAACGATAAATTTATAAATAAAATATATTATTGCCGGGTAAAAAAAAGTAAGAATAAATTTTTGCATAAACTAATATGAACTTCTACATTTTAATGGATACTTGTAATGGGAAGTAATATTATACGTTTAAATTAAGTCTCCTTATATTATAATCATAATCTGAGCTAATACTACATAAATTTAAACATGTTTAGGACTTTTTTCCCTTATTACTTTCTGTTGAAAAACTTTCAAATAATATTCTGCTCTGCATAGTGATGCTATTGGATATGTAATAGGAAATCAATATATAAGAAAAATTATATAATTTTTAGCACATTCTATTTTTATAATTTTTCCTTTTATTTACAGGGACAAAAAACTCACAAATTGAAAAAAAAATTGTTTGAAAATAAATCACCTATAACTTCTTCCGTAACCTGTGACCTTTCCAAACCTATGCATGGCAATGAAGAATAAGATCATGATGTATTATTCGCAGACACGATAGAAATGTTGTTTTGAAAAAATAGATTAACTTGATTTTAGAAAAAAAGAATGAAAACGAATAAGAAAAATATGAATAAGAGAAGTACTTAGAGAAAAAAAGTGAAATTTAATCAGAGTTTAAGATAAAAGACCAGAACAAAACTGTGCTTATAACGAAACAATTGTGTGATATACCATAGAATAACAATTTTAATTGCAATTTGTAATTTATTTGAATGTCAAAATATTTTATTTTATACTTAAGAATTATAAAACTACATTTATAGAAAAATTTTATGCAAAAATAATTATTTATCAAACTTTAACAGGTTAAATAAAAGATTTGTTAAAGAAGAAACAAATATTGTGCATTGTGTGAATATTTTAAATAAAATATGTTCTTAAACCAAACTTTTAAATTACATACTGAGAACAAAAAGAATAATAATATATTATTCAGGACTTTATATGTTTATTAACATGAGCTAATGTATTGTTTTTTTTTTTTTTTTTTTTTTTTGAAAAAGTGCTTCAACAAAATTGCATTAGCATAAAATAAAGGATACACGGCGTTAGGTTCAAAAGATTGACATTATAATACATTAAGATTATAATAATTACATTTAGTTTACTTCAAGCATATTTATATTGCTAAAATATATTTCATTTAATATTTTATCGTCCGCTTTTATTTTAATATTCGAGCTGAATATTGTTGTCTTCATTAATAATTTATCGTTTGCTCTTATTTTAATATTTAATTTAATAATTATGGCGGATTAATCTGTTTTTATCCTTTTGCTTGTTACATTTTTGTGTACTATAGAATATTGTTCTTATAAAAATAAAAAAGCATTAAGAATTTGAAGAATGTATTATTTTTTTCTTGACAATAATTATTTATGTGCAGCTGGAAGCTAGGCCGACTTTACGCTAATTAATATTACTTTTGAATAGTTCTACTTTTTCGGGAACGCAACAGAAAAAAGCATTAGCACAGATTAAGATGAAATTATCAAAGCCAATTCATTTTCTTTCTCTTCATTTCGAAACAAATCGTTTCCTGCTGCACAATGTATAAAATGAAGCCAATAAAATTCATTTGAGCTCATTATAATGATTGGAAGCCTAGAATAATAGATTAATACAGTAATACAAGTACAAAATTCAAAACTGAAAAGAAAATTAAATTAAAATGAAAGAAACAAGTATTAAATTATATAAATAAATAAATACAGAGAAAAAGGAATTATGAAACAAAAAGAAACATGTATTAAATACAAGAACAATAATAAATAAAACAAATAGTAAATACAAAAACTTAATAAGCTTAAGTAAAATACTAATTCAGCAAACATTTTAATCTAGCACAACATAGATATGTACCTAGAAAAACCTTATTCATATAATTTTACTTAGAGTCATTCTTCGTCCTTGCTATTATAGTAATAAAAAGTTAACAACAAAATAAAAATTCTAATAAAATTAAGTGCTTGTATACAGTTACTTTTAATTCCGTTATTAAATAAATCATTATCTTAAATTCGATATTAAATGTTAAAAAAAGCACTTGTGAATCTAAAAACATGAAATGCATTTGGTTGCAGCACTTGTGTAAATACAATTTTAAAAATTACTTTACTTTTTGATTTATGAATTTATATTAACTAAAATCTAAAAATTAATCACTCTTTTTTTTTTTTAAAGATTTTCAGGGCAACTTGTTTTATTTGAAACATTGTTCGTAAAAGTTAAAAAAAAACAGTATTTGTTGAAACGCTTCGAATTATTGAACTGTTTTTTTTTTTTTAACTTTATTTGGTAATAAATATTCTAGTAACATTTTTTCTTAAACTTAAAAAAGTAAAATTGAATAGGAAATTAGAAAAATGCTATTATTTTCAAATTAATAGTTCTTAGAATACTATTGAATTCAAATTTATGTTCATATTTTAATACTTTATATAAACGATGTAGTCATAAATTCGGTGGGTATATTATTGCTATGTATCAAATATATTATACAAAATGTTATGCAAAATATAAATTAGTATTCTGGGTGTTATATGTTGTTCAAAGTGCAACATTTAACTAAAAGTGCATTATTATATTAATAAAAAAAATTTGTATATTGCATTACTTTTTCCTCTCTCTCTCTCTTCCGTGATATTTCTTACTGCTTTCATTGGCAAACTGGAATTAATTGCATTTAAAATAACTCATTCTAAGAAATGGTAGGAAATTAAATAAAATGAAGTTACCAAAATTTCATTTAATTGCTTGATCTTATGTATTTCCCTTCCTTGAGGAATTCTACATGATGTTATATGATTTGAGAACATCTTACAATAAATGAACTGTGACTTATTTAAATCATATGGGAATGTAGTAAACAAGATTGGTGTGATAGCATTTATGAGCAGAGAATAATTTAATAAGAAAATTGAATTCTTGTATGAGAGAGATATAGGAAATATACAACGAAGTTTGTTTAAATCAAGATATCTGCTTAAAACGATTCATCTAATATGAATCATTGATTTTAAAAAAAATATGTCATTCGGTATTTGTATTTTATTTCTCAGTTTACCACAAGAATATTTCATTCGACATCCCATCAGTTGTATAGATATGGCAAGACAAGGTTTTATCATAATGCCATCAAGAATGAATGATTGGTATCCGTATACATAGTACGTAAATTTGAATCTCATACTAATTTTAGGCATCGTCAGATAAAAGTGCAAATCGCATAAATGGAAATTATTAATTTAGCCTTTACGAGGCAGAAGTTCAGCTGCATAATTAATCATTTTCCCGTTCAGAACCGTTAAAGGAGATTTCCTCTAACGGCCCACGGTATCGTATATGTCACGAGTGTTTCCGTGCCACCGGGACCATGATCACACTGGTATGATTTCAAATTGGAACGTTTTATTTGAATTTCTAACGGTCACTAGATGCAGGTTGAAGTTCATTATGTTTTCAAATATCGTTCCACAGAGTGTTGACCTTCAATCTCCAGTGTTTTTCCAATTTTTTTTTTTTTTTTTTTTTGGATCAGAAGAATTTGAAAATTTAAACAACTGCATTTGTTCGCTTCTTTTGGTCAAATTTCACATTTAAAGGGCTGTGATTTACTGTGAGCTGGTTTTTCCTTGTTATTTTGAAGGAGTGGAAGGGAAATAATAAAATGTTTATTGAAGGGGGGTTGAGAGTAGATTTATCGTTCGCAAGATGGTATTTTGTATGTTTTTGGATCAATATTATCTTTGCTATCATGGCGAAAAGATTGAAATACCTGAGTTGAAAAGTCAAGGAGACTATGTGTTGTGTGTTAAAAAAAGGTTTCCTAAAAGAAAGAAAACGCAAGTTGCCGTATTATAAATGCAAAATTTGCAACATGCGGCTTTTTCCTAAATTAGAAAGTGTTTAAAAATATATCATAAGCTTCAAAAATTTTAAGTATTATTTAGTAATTTTATCTCAGTTATTTTATGTATATATATATATATATAGTATCCAATTCTGTAATATTTTACCTATATTTTAATTATTCGTAAATTAAAAAAAATGTGTCATTTATATTGTTATTTTCTTCGCTATATAACTTTTTTTTTTTTTTTTATCAAAAGGGATATATTTTCTTTTAAAATTTGCAATTACTTTTTTAAAAATATCGCAAAAATTTTACAACCATATATTTAGATACTATCAATGATAATAATCTGTGAGTTACAGAGAATTTAATTGCAGGGATGATTTTATATGATTTTTTTTTAATGAAATTAGGCTTAACGAGGAAAATCACCCGGTCCCGTGGGTGCGTACACTTTCAGAGCACACAGGCCTGGTTAAGCGGTTCTTTTTCTTTTCGCCGGTCTTGAAAAGGTTAATTTTGAAAAGTTATATGAATGAGTGAGCCCATCTCGCTTTCGAATAGTTCATCAAAATGAGCACAGACGAGAACAGTTTGTCAGAAGTTTTACTTTCAAAATGATTTCAACCTAGCCCCACCAGTATACAGCGAATTCTTTCCCAAATACTCACTGGCGAGCTGAGTTCGTCCGTTTGTGTTATCCTGACCTGTTCAGGATACAGACGGTACCTATCCTCCAAATTTAATCAGTTTGATGCATACAGATGGCAGTAAGAATATCTTAAACGTTTTTGCAATTTTAGGGAAAATGGTCCTGATCTAGCTTTTTTAAAAATTTTTTTATTTAATTAAGTTTATTTATAGGGACAATTTGTGTAATTTTACTGGGAGTTTGATTCTAAAATGACTCAAAAGGAAAAGCTTGATAATTCACAAAATGAATAAGTTACAGCAGACAATGTGAAATTTTCTATTTTATAGTGTGTCGCACACAAAAAGACTTTTAGGTGACTGTAACAATTAAATTTTCACGAAGTTTAAAATTGCGTGTAATCATTTAGACATTTTAATTTAATATTTTACAAACAAATATTTATAATATTTGTCATTTATTGAATTGTTTAAAAGTACGAAAAATAAATGTTTTAAACTGCATTAATGCACTTCAAGTAATTCTTTAAGGACAATCATTTTTAAAACGAGCTAGCTATCTCCATCACCCCCAGAAAAAGGTGACATTATCAGAAGCAACTTGGGGGAAATGGCTGCCATTTTCAGTGATCGCTTGGTGGTAATACTGCGCATAATAAGAGGATGAAAATTGTTGATTCTTCAAACCGTTCAAGAGTTTAAAGAATTTCCATTTTCTCCCATTCAATTTATCCATTTATATTACTTTTCGATACTCTACCCTATGTTTAGCTGTGGCAAGTATATATTGCAATACCGGTAAACCACTTTATCGGCTGAATTGCGAATTTGGGCCGAATTTTTCACCGGTAACTCTACATTGTATTTACGGGTAATCTGGTAAATTATGTACAAAACTATAATATACACTTTTCTATCAGCATTATTAATTACTTTAGGCATGAAAAAAAATTTAACATTTTGATCAAAACAAAACAGAAATACAACATAATAACCCACCTCTAGCTCAAAAAAATGGCAAAGAAAATATTCATAATTGAAGTATCTATGATGAGAAATGTAAGGGAAAAATATGTTCAAACAAATTCCTTCATAAATCGGTTTAATTATAATTGTTATAAAAAAAATTGAAACTGATATAGTCTTTTTTTACGTCAAATTAATTTATACATAAGTTAGATCCCATTTAAGAGATCAAAGTGCTTATATGTTTTTTACATGTTTATTTATTATTTAACTATTTATTATTGAAAAACATGTTAACAAAAGAATAACATGTTTATTTATACATCTAATAATTATTTTTCTAAGAAATATTCATTTAATAATTATTTTTACTGAAAAATATAAATATTACTAATTATTTTTACTGAAAAATATAAATATTACTAATTATTTTTACTGAAAAATATAAATATTACTAATTATTTTTACTGAAAAATATAAATATTACTAATTATTTGTTATAAATTGTTGAATGAATTTTATTTATGTTACTTTCGGAAAACAATAAAAATACACTTTCTTTTACGATTAAAACACAGCACAAATCTCTTTTTATATAATTTTGCCACAGTATATAAGAATCAAATAAAAGGTTTTATCAGTATAAATTTTTTATTTTAAATTCGCTGTTAAAGATTCCCAGTAATTTATCACAATACCGATTTTGCTTGAAAATTTTACCGAATTACCGGTAGTATAAAAAGTTGGTTAATTTGCATTCGCTAATGGCAAAACCAGTTTAACATAATATAATTAAAAATAAATGATTGACATTTATCCATATACTGTCAACATATTCTAAACGAAAGCTGTCATGCTTTATCCCTTACCCGCCAAACTGTTTGTTCTGTTCTTTGTCAAAATGGCATAATTTAATAAAACCAGAAATTTCTACTAAATGAAATTTAAATATTCATTGCAAATTCCTTATAATAGTCAACACAAAGATTTCTGGATCACATTGGGTGCATAGTCGATTAATCAACGGCGTTTGCATACTCAGTGTTAACTACTTAAATGAATGATTAATCCGTATTGTTGAAACACTCATTATCGTCTGTAATTAAAGTTCGTGCGCATCTAATTCAATCTGGAAGACATTGAAGAAGGACGCATCGAGCTCAATTATTTTACTTTTCCTTATTTAATTATTAGGGGAGAAAGAAATGTATGTTAATTCGAATCGCTCGACGCTAATTAAAATTTGCGAATGAATTGGATTTGACAATAGTCTGTTGTTTGAGATAAATGCCGAGGATAAATTAAGACAGATGGTTTAGTCGCAAAGTTCTAGTGTACCGCCTATGTTTTTGATCTGATTTATAACTCTGATTCAAATTGATTTTCTTAACTTTCTTCTACTGTATTAAAACTCAGTAAAGAAATGTCACTTATTTTCTGAATTAAACACTTTTTTATTCAGGTTTTCAATTCTTTTCTGTTACTGACCATATTTTACACTGCTATTAAATTGAATACCACTTTGAATAAGTACGAGGATTAGATGGGATAATAAAGAGGTAGTTTCGACAGTAATATATAATTTCGTTACCAGTATTAAGTGAACTTATTAATCTAATCTAGTATAAATTGAATTATTTAGAGCGTTTAGAGTATCAGTTAGTTTCGGGATTATCGAATATAATTTGACATTAAATTGCAAATTAAAAAAATATGTGATTTTTTTTTATCAAATGTTAGTTTATTACTCAGCCACCTAATAATATTACCTTCGGCCTTCATTTGTTTTAATAATATTACATATATACTATAGAGTTATCATAAAGTCTTAAAGAAGTAACCAAGATATCTGGATAAAATATTTTTTGCATATTAATTTATCTGTAAGTGCATAATCTTGTAAATTACAGCTATTCATGTTGAGTTGTTGAGTTTCGAGAAGCCGTTGATGAAAGCAATTGGGAATATTGTAAATCTTTAAATATTATCACATGATATTGTAAAGTTTGAATTTTTCTAAAATAATCCAGATAGAAATTTAATTTTTAGTTATTATTCTCAAGATCCCACTATCTAATTGCCACCCATATCTATGCATTTCTCCCAGCTTTTTCTGAATTTTGAAAGGTCATAATTGCAGAACCCATCTTCTCCATACTGGGGGTGACTTCCATCTACAGCTTCCTGAAAACAAACGAATTGATATGAATAACTGTAATTTACAACATTATGTGTTAAAGAATCCTTTAATATGCAGAATAAATTTTTCAAGATATCTCTGTTATTTCTTAGTAATAATTCAAATTTTACGATATCACCTCGTAATATATTATTCATATATGTTAATATTCATATATGTTAATATTCATAAAATTAGTTTTCATCATTAATCATTTCATATCATACATTTTGATACTAATAATACAAAAAGTTACTTCAAGGATCTTATACTCCATATACTTAGTAAAAGAAGTAACTAAAACCAAAATATATTAAGAGCAGGATGTAAATGAATTAAAATGTATGTATTTGGGCTTTTTTTATTGATTGCTTATCAAATAAAGTTGAGCTTAGATGCAGCAGCTGGAACTTTCCTCTCGAAAACTTCACTCTAAGCCATCGGGAAGACTTAGAAATTGTATCAGATTCTCTATTCGGCCAATTTTTTCACAGATATTCAGGTTATAAAGGTATTCAAATGAAATATTCCTATGTTAATTTTTCCCCATCAGATCTGTTTTTAGAACAATTTTTAATCGGATGAATTGCAAAATCAATGTGAAAAAGAATTTCAGTTACCATACAAATTATATATGACCCTTCAGAATAAAAAAGTAAATATGATTTTTGTGTTTTCGATTGTTAAAACAGCCATCAAATCGGCTATTGTTTCAGGTAATGTAGGTATTGGTCACTCGGCCTATTCAAAAATGTGAAATGCTTATGACTTGTCTTCATTTTACGACAGCAATAATTATATTTAGCTTAAAATACATTCAATTAAATAATATATCTTTTGCTTAATTTTTAATATCTGAAAAAATATCATTGTCCATTTCCGTATTATACCTCTTGTAATTATTTACCTCTCCTATTTAATTCTAATATTTAATTAAATAATTTAATAATTAATAAAATAGTTACCACATTTGGTGGCTAAATCAGTTCTTTGCAACATTTGAAATAAAACTTTTTTTTTAATATTAGTTTCCACAATCGTCTTATGTAAGAAACTATACTAAAAATTCTAAAACAAATTATACAAATATATAAATATATAATTATTCTCAAAAGCATATGGTTATTGTAAATTTTTTTCAGTTTTATTATCAGTTGCTGTGTTTATCTTTTATTATTGTTATCGATATTATTTTTATTATCATGTTATATATATACATATATATATATATATATATATATATATATATATATATATGTGTGTGTGTGTGTGTAAAGATTTAACTTAATTCCTATTAATTTCTCACTATTATAATTTAATTTACTAAACGTGGTCTTTCTCTCCTTTAAAAAATGTTCATTCTTATTTCCTCTGATACGATTCCTTTTTTCTTTTTAATTTATTCAATCACGCTTTCTTTAAATCTGCAAAGTCAGCATTCTTCACGAGAGAGAGAGAGAGAGAGAGAGAGCAATTCTCTGAAACCATGTAAGGACTGAATCCATTTTTCATTCTATACTTTCCTGAATAATGACCAAACCCAAGTGTTACCAAGAATACAATGACGCTGGACATAACTAGGAATATCCCGTTGTTTCTTCCAGAACATTTGTTAAACCCCAACGAATTTTATGTGTCATCTGAATAGGGAAATCAGATGTTTTTTTGTTATCGTCTCAGCAGTATCTCCAAGTGAAATTCGGAAACTTTTAACGTGTCATCTCTACTTAATTCTATCCTTCTGATACTTCATCCTGTTATTGTAAAAGGCATCGAATACATCCAGCAACTTTAGGAAATAAACACCCAGTACAAGTCTATCCTAAGAAAAGCATTCTCAACAATACCCGTGACCTGAACTAAAACAGCTGCATTTCGATGTGAAAATTTTCCCGACGTTAACATCTGCTTTCGGAGAAAGATTTCTTTTTCTTTTGTGAAATATGTTGAATGATTTGATGAATATTTCTTAAACTTGGTTTTGATTTTAATTTTAAAATTGTGAACTTTTTATAATTTAATCGCAATAGTGTTTTATTTCATTTAGAATTTTGATATGTAGTCAAATTTAAAAATGTGATATCACTTTTTTAATATTTCACATATTTTCTTGAGAAAGTGAAACTAATCTGTCGCTTTTAATGCTATAAAGATATATAAGAACAGAAATTATGAAATGTGGTATTTAAAAAAAACATATGATGGAATCACCTGATATTTTGTTTAATTAAAATTGTTATTGGTTTAATTTTTGATACTTAGTTTTTAAGAATATAAAAAGTTAATATATTTTGAAAATTATTTAAATGTTTTTGAATGTTTTGTGAAAAGTATTATATCATACGTTGCTTATAATTCTAAAGTTGATGTACTTACTATGTCATTTAAGTGTTAATTAATGTTATTAAGATCAAAAAAGGTAGTAAACAATTATAAAATAGATATGGAAAGTGAAAGTAACCCCGAAAATTCAGAAAATGAGAATGGAACAATAAGCTCCCAGAATAAGAAAATGAAAAATGAGCTACCCATAATTCCTTTTGATCCTGATAGTGGGATATAAAATGGAATTATGGTTAAACTATTTAAATCAGGCATATAAAGAAATTCGCAGAGGTAAGGACTGGAAGCTTACACGTATTTCAAATTTTCTGAAGGGTTCAGCATTAACTCAATTCATTAATTCATGCCTGGATATTACCAATTTTAATGATCTTTGTTGTATTTTAATTGAAAATTTTCTTAAGCCCAGTGCAATTAGTTTTATTGATTTTTCCCAACATAAATTTCAGCCGAATGAGACCTTAGCAGATTATTTTTCATAACAAATTAAATTGAGGAAGAAAATTGGGACTTTAATCTCAACTATTTTTAGAAGGATTAACAGATGGGTTGCCTACCCACTTAAAATAATTAGTAACAATAAATCCACCTAACTCCACATCAGAATAGCTTACAATGGTTACTAAACTTTTCAAAGTACAAGAATCTACTCCTGAATCAAGTAGGGTCAGAAATAATGAACTCATGGTTAGAAGTAGACCAAATCATTACAATAGACCACCTGCACCTTTTGTGACCAGGCAACAACCTCATTTTTACCTCGACCACCAAACTATTTCAGGCCTAATTTCAAAAATCATTCTAGACCGCGTCCAAACAATTTCTCTATTTGTCGTCCACCTTTTAACATTAGACTAAATCACAATTCTGATTTTCAGCTGGGATTGCCTCCTTTATCCTGTAACTTTTATACTAGACAAGGCATTTTTTATGCATATCATTGGTCACAAACGTGTCCTTTGAGACTACCTAATTTTTTGAATACTGTACACATGTTTAACACTGTTTCTCAGTGCACAGGAAACACTGTTAGTACAGAACAAAATTTTAGGGAAAATCAAAACACCTTTACTGAGGGTTATGGCCCAGTACAATGACAATTATTAGTGTCCGGACATCTCTCAACAAATCACATACTTTAACAACCCCAAGCCTAGCTAACTTGGGATATTTACCCATTTTACGTGACAATGTCAAAGTTGTTATTGACACAGGATCCACTCTCTCACTTATTTCTGCAGATATTATCAACAAACTTTACTTAAAGAGAAAGAAGACTAGTCCTATAAAAGTAAACCAAGCCCATGGCAATTTCCAATTGAAACAAATGTGTGAGGCATATTTAAAAATAGGAGAAATAAAGAAAAAATAAGATTATATATTATTAATAATCATTTAACTTACCTAATTTTAGGACTTCCAGATTATAGTATTTTTAATTTAATTATTGATTGTGATAAAACTAGAATAATACAAAATGGAAAAAAAATATTACAAATTTTCATACCAAAAAAGAACAATTATCATTACATGTATTAGAAGAAACAAGAAAAACAAAAGACACTCAGGATAGTATAGTCAGTACCTCAGAGGACATTTTTCCACCTTTGATTGTAAAAGAACTATCTGATTCTGTGTTGTCTCTTGTATCTGAATATTCGCATATTTTTGCTAACAGTAAATATGATGTTGGTCAAATTATTCTAGAACCCTCTAGAATTGTAATGACTACTGACTTACCAGTCTCTCAGAGAGCTTACAGAACATCATCCACTGAAGAAGAGGAAATTAATAAACAAATAAAAAACTTATTGAAGGCTGGATTAATTAAAGAAACTACTTGTAATTATTCCTCCCCTTAACTTTAGCTTATAAAAGAAATGAAAATAGAAAAAGTAGGTAGTGCATTGATTATCGCAAAGTGAATACTCTGTGTAAAACTGATGCTGAGCCTTTATCAAGAATTGATACTTTATTAAACAAATTAAAACATGCTAAATTTTTATCAACCCTGGATCTTTCATCTGGTTACTGGCACATACCCCTTCATGAGAAAGATAAACACTAACTTGCTTTTGGGACCACTGAAGGCTTATATGAATTCCAAGTCTTACCTTTTGGCTTTAAAACTGCACCAGCAATATTTAATTGCAATATCTTAAACAAACACACATTTTCAAAATTTGCATGTCACTATTTTGATGACATAGTGGTTTTTTCTAACTCTTTAAAAGAACACTATGATCACCTAAAACAAATTTTTAACATGTATCAAGTAGAAAATATTAAATTAAAATTTTCAAAATGTGTTTTTGCAAAAGATAAAAATAATTTTTTGGGTTATGAGGTCAGAGAAGGATGTATCTCTCCAGATAATCATAACAATGAAAGCATCAGAAAATTACAACCTCCAAAAAATGTCGAACAACTTCAAGGTTTTATTGGTTCTGTAAATGCTTATAGTAAATTTATTGATTGTTAAGCTAAAATTAGAGAACCTTTAAACAATTTTCTTACGAAAGACCAGGAATGGTTATGGGCAAATCAATGACAAAAATCTTTCGAAGTGTTAAAATCTAAATTAATAACTAAACCTCTTCTGCAATTATATGATTCTAAATTACCTCTTCATGTGTTTTGGGATGCTTCCCAAATAGCTATTGGAACTGTTTTAAAACAACCTGGTAGTTCTGGTGAATTACATTCTGTATCATATCATTCTAGAACTTTATGAAAATATGAACCAAATTATTGTATAACTGAATTGGAATGTTTGACTAAAGTAGATGCCCTTGATAAATTTTATTATTATTTAAAGGGGAAAAATTCATTATTTATACAGATCATGCTGCTCTTGTTTGGCTAAGAAATGTAAGGGGTTGATTATTTAGAGGATCTTTAAAACTTAGCATGTTTGATTATGAAGTTAAATATTTAAAAGGGACAGCTAATGTTGAAGCTGACATGTTATCAAAGCATTCTATAGCCCAATATATCCAACACACTGTGGGTTTACTTGATCTAGATGAAATAAAACATTTTCAAAATTTAGATAATTTATATAATTCAAAATATAAAAAAAATTGATGACGTGCTTGTACTGAAAAAGAAAAATTTAGTTAAAATAGTTGTACTTTTTCCTCTCATGAGAAAAGTTTTGTAAAATGCTCATGATTAATTTGGACTTCCAGGTACCCGAAAAATGATAAATTCAATTACTTCCCAATATTATTGGAATCATATTTATAAAGATATTTCAGCTTTTATTAAATATTGTCATGTTTATCAACTAAATAAAAAGAATAGGCAAAAGAGGTTTGGTCTTTTACAGACTGTTCCCCCTACGTATCAACCTTTTGAATGTCTTTCTGTTGATACTGTTCGAAGATTTAAATATTATAATTCTACAAAAAAATATCTTTATATAGTAATTGATCATACATCTAGATATGTTTGGGCTTTTCTACCCAAAAATGAATATTCGGAAACTTATATTAATATTTAAAACAAATTTTTCAAATTCAAATGCCATCTAAATTGCTAACTGATAGAAATGGTGCTTTTACCTCATCTAGATTCAAACATTTTCTTAGAAATTACAATACCAAACATTTATTAACTTCTTCACATCTCCCACAAACGAATGGAAAATGTGAAAGTGTGAATCAATCTATTGTAACTAAATTAAAGTGTAAAGTTAATTCCTCTCCTTCTAAAATTCCCTGAACTAAATTTTTAGAAAAAGTAATTAATGAATACAAAACACCACATTCTGTTACAAAATTTCCAACTGCAAATTTGTTATATGGCACCTTACCATATAATCGTTCATTTACTCAAAACCAAGTTTACCATCCAGTAGAAGAAGCAAAACCATTTGCAAAAAGTAATACTATCCATTATCATGAAAAAAAAAAATAGGTATGATGTTCGTTTCATAGATTCTCCTTTTCAACCGGAAGACAATGCGATGTATGAAGAATTTAATTATCTAAATAGTCTAAAATTATAGCCAGTTTTTTCAGGACCATATGAAATTTTAAATAAACTTTCTGATGTAAATTACGAAATAACTAAACCAAATGCAATAACCAAGAAATCTACTGATATTGTTCATGTTTAAAAGTTACGATCTTATTATCTTCCAGAAGAATTAAATTTGAGTCATGAATAAACAATACTTTAACTCCTACAATAATAATGAAAAGTAAAAAAATAAATAAAAATTAGAAATAATTAAATAATAATAATAAAATAAAAATATGCCCATTTGTCTTTATTTTACATCCTTCTGTTCACTTACTGTTTTCACTCTTAGGAGATTTTTTTGGTGGTGGTGTGATTGCTATCACAAGATAGAGATATTCAGTAGTTGTACAGAAGCGTGAGCGGCTACTCCCGAGTACTAGAGTTAAGTGCTCAACTTGTTCAAAATCTGGCTGTCCCGACCGAAGGCAACTGGAAGAAGTGCAAGGCACTTAAGTAAATTTTGACGTTCTATAAAAATAATTACATTGGCCATATAGTGTTTTCGAGCATAGGGACCAGTTTCACATGAATTTCTTTTTGCTCATGGTTTCTATCCAGTTGATAGGGAGCATGAGTAGAAAGGAAACCGACCTTCATAAATTTTGTCCTTGTCCAAATGAGTATTCTCTAGTTCATATGCCTCTATAATTTTTACTGTGGTCCACATACCACAAGTTCTTTCTGTGGTTCACGTACAGCCACAAACAATACGAACAATTTTCTTATACTTTGTTTCCATATAGAGTGTATTCACAAAAATATTTTTTTTCTATTGTATGTGTTGTGACATATTCAATTTTTAAAAACAAACGATTGTGATACTTTTTTAAAGATATTATGTGTCCAACTTATAAAGGCAGACGATATAATTTAATGTGTTTTTTTTTTTTTTTTTTTAAGATTTATCTGTTCGACTTTTAAAGACAGACGATTTAATCTAATGTGATACTTTATTTAAGACATTACCTATTCTACTTTTAAAAGCAGACGATTTAAACTTAAAGTAATACCTTTTTCAATATTCCTTATTAAGATATTTTTTTTGGCAACACCAGATCATAGTTTTGGTTTTAGATAATTTACTGGCAACGGATATGAAATTTAGTATTGAGTTTGGTTCCGAGAGGTAAAGACGAACGTTGATAAATGGTGCTTGTGTGTATTTGTGTATTTGATTTATGTTTGAAAAGATGTGTGCAAATAAATGTGATGTCCTGAAAACAAGTCATTTTTATTAATAGTCTTCAATACAGTACAGACTATTATTTGGAGAATCCACCGAAGATAGTTGAAATTCAGATGTGCTTATTCGAATGGCGGTAGTGCTGGTCTCCACAAGAAAAATTGGAGTGCTTACCTCAATCAAATAATGCTGGTCTTCTGAGTTTCTAAATTGAAAATGAGATATTTGGAATTGTCTGAAGAAGTTGTTTAGTAAAAATTATCTATTGCTGAATTTGTTTTTTTCCATTTGTCCGAAGGATTATCTGGTAGTGACAGTTCTTCGATTTCAAGCGCCAATTTTTTTTCTTCTGTGGACTGTTTTCTGTGCTGTTCTGACATTATATACTGCTTTGTTTATTCAAGAATCAAGTCATCTTTTCCGAGTGGCTTTCTTTAAAGCTGTTTTGTTTCAACGTTCATTTATCGAAATTATTTAATTTCACATACAAGTAAAAGTTATCCAACATGGCTTTCTTAGCTAGAAGTAGGAAGCAGGGTTTACAAGTGTTAGCTGAAAAATTGGGTTTGAAAGTAAAACCTGAATTTAAAATTTTTCATTTATGTAAACTGATTGTTGAAAATCTTGATTATAATGAGGAATTTACACTTAAGTTGCTTGGTGCCATTAAAGAAGAACGGGAAAGGAAGGAAAAACTGGAAAAAGAATAAAGGAAAGAAGAACAGGATCTGGAAGAGAGAGCACGAGTTAGAGCCTTTGAGCTGAAAAAAATGGAACTGGAATTAAGAGCTGCAGGTATACCACCCAGAAAATCCATGCAGTTATCTGATCAAACTGTGGAAAACAGAATTCATGATGTCGTGCTACGTTTTAATCCTAAAGAAGAAATTCCCGATTCCAAAATTGATGAAGAGATTTTACCAAAATCTAGTGAGGATTTTGCAATCAAAGAATTAATCAAAGTTAATTTGATGGAATTCTGTACAGAACCACTTGCAGTTCCACCAGTAATTGTCCATGCAGAAAATGTTGAACATGAAAACAGGATTGCAAATATTGAACAAGTTCCAGAAAGTCATATTCAGCGTGAACTGAATGAAGATTGTTTTGATGAAATGAATGAAAATCCTAAACTGAACTATAAGGCAGATCAGAATGTCAGTTTTGCTAGATCTGAAACATCAAGTTCAGGTAAAGGAAATAATCAAGATAACACTTGTTATTCAAAAAGAAAAAAATGCTGTAAAGAAATGCATTCTTCTAAGAAAATTTGTTCAAAATATTTCGTAAACTTCCCCAAATCTGATGAAAGTGTAACTATCGATAATGACAAGGTATATGAGACTAGTAAATGTGAAGATAATGAATTAAATTGTAAGAAAAAGAGAAATTCGTTTAAGAAAAAATTTATCTTTTCTGATATTTTCAGAAAGAAGTTTTCAGGAACTGAGAAGCGATATTCTGTTACAGAGAAAGAGTGCTCTGCCAAAGAAATTGCTGTGAAGAAACTACAATGTTATTTGGATGTGCCAAATAAAATCATCACCATGATGGACCATACTATTATAGTTTGGCTTAAAAATAATATAAATTTGAATCCACAACTTATGAGATGGGCAATGACTTTACAGTCTTATAATTACATGGAAGTTCCTGGCAGTGGCAAGAGTCATAAACATGCAGATACAAGTCTCACTCCATGACCTGATTAGAGAAAATATATTTAAAATTATATACTTTCAGACTTTGAGTATTATCATTTATTATTTTACAAATTGGCTTATTGTTTTAGCAACTTTCTTCATCACAAATTGTATGTAATTCATATTCATTGTACATTTTCAAAAGCTGCATACCAGTGAAATTTTTGGGTTTTCTAATGTTTTTGCATTATAAATTATTGCTTTGTCTATTGTGATGATTATGGATATTACTTTTATTATGTATTCTATTTTATGTCATAACAACTTTTTGTATAGATTTTTATAAAAAGGTTTTAATTAGTAGTATCTGCTGCAGACTAACAGTTTCATTCAATACCTAGTGGTATTAAAAATGTAAAAAAATGGTATTTAGAATTATATTGTGATTTTCAGTTCATATTCTGTTTGTTATTTACTGTATTTTTTAAAAAAAGTGTGCTTTTGAATTTTTGTTACGTCTAATATTTTGGAAGAAAGTTATATACCTGTATGTATTTATGTAAGAGATATCCTTTTTATTATTTATGTATGTTTATTATTGATTTTTTATGTAATTTGAGGAATTTTAGCTTAGCATATAAAATGGTGTTGTTATAAGAGAACTATTCTATAAAAAAATTAAGTTGCTAAGCAAATCAATTTCCTGAAAGAGAAAGAAGCAATAATTTAAATCTTAAGAAACTTTAATCTAAAAAATTTATTAAAGTTTATTTCGGAGGGGGGAGAGGTTGTGACATATTCAATTTTTAAAAACAAACGATTGTGATACATTTTTTAAGATATTATGT